>WAAG01046459.1:1723-17760 GCA_013390105.1 Tichodroma muraria
GAAAAGAAAATCAAGCTGCAATAAAGGTGAAGATCAAACAATGAAAAAACATACAGATCATGGTGTTTAAAATACCAACTTTCCTTTTTTTTCTAGCAGTTATAAACTTGTAACTATGCAGTAAATACTCTGGAGCTAGCTGGAAGCTGAGCAAAAGCTGATGGTTGCAGTATTTGATTAACTGAGGTACTCAGCTCCATGAGGTATATTGATTTTCAGATGTGCTGATTGTACGCCTTTTTACAGCATGAGACATATCTGTCTAAATTTGTGAAAGTTTGGATTAAAATCTTGACTGTCCTATGAACATTCAGCCACACACTTGAAGCAACAAAAAAAACCCACCAAACCCAAATCACAGATCCTTAACCGGTTCACTGTATAAGCTTAGATGTGGATACAAATTTGTTGTAATATACCATTGGTCACGTGCTGTGCAGAAGAAAAGAGAGATCTCAATACCTGGCCTTACCAGTGTAGCTTAGTTAAACAGTTATTGAAACACGAAGGTCTTAAGGAAATTAAAAACATGGAGAAAAAGACCTCGATTACAATACACCGTAACACAGAGACCATACGGAGAATCTTTAAAAAGTTCAAAGAAGACATGTCTCACCACTGGTGGGATGTACTTTTTGGGTGGTCTCTCACTGCAACAGGGTTTTTAAACAAATTGCATCATCCCATAGTAGTCCTGTTGATCCTAGTAAATATAAGTCTTGTTCCTCTCCACAGAGCTGGTGTTGTCTTGAGAAGTCAGGATTGCTATACAAAAATTATAAATAAACATGGGAGCAATGAGGTACAGGCAAAAATCTCCTTGGCTTTAAAACAAAATCCATGCATTTAAGAAAAAAAACACCCTGAGGAGTTTTCTGCCCACTCAGAGCAGTTGCCTGCTGACCCTACCACAAGGAACTTGAGAGATAACATCTGAGTTCTTTAGGAATCAGCCTGTTTCTTGGGCAGCCAGCTCCCTGCAGAGAGCCCAGTCCTGCCTTGGGGCTTACACAACACCCACAGCCACAGTAGAGGGCACATAAGGGAGTTAAGCACAAAAGAAATTGTAGGCACAACTGGGCTGGTCCATGGCCACTCAGACTGCTGCAGCACAGTCCCTGTCTCACCACTTTGGCTGTAAAGATATTACGGATGCCTGTGATGAAAGCCTTGCCAATATCAAGGTGAAGAACAGTAATTGCTCCCCCTTGTCCTATGTGCTGGACCATTTCCTTTCTGCCCTGGAGCAAGACCCACCTTAAAAAGGGAAGAGAAACTCTGGCAGTAACTTCTGCACGTGAAGAATGAGGATTATATAATCCCTGGCGAGGTGGGGTTTGTGTGTGCTGTTACACTGCTCGTGTGAGTGACTGAGTGGGAGAGTGAGACGTTTGATTTCACAGCCCCACCTGAACACAATCCTCCTTCTCAGTGCTGCACCTGCCTGGTGTTAGAGCAGGAGGGCAACTTTGCCCAGAAGCAGGAGTTTGGGCTTGCTGGTCTTCTTTGCTTTTAATCAAGGACCTTGAAGCTAGATCTTGCTGCCTCTCTGGCATGAGATGAGATGCAGATATATTTGGCTGTGTACCGTTGCAGGAGCTGTGACAAATCCCTTACGGTGCTCTGAAAGCTGTGAGTGGTACCCTCCCTAATGTGGTGCACACAGACCTTGTTAGCAAGAATGGCTCATGCTGGGAAGCCCTGCCTTGTCTGCTAATAGCTACATTAATGGGGAACATGAGAGTCATTTTTCATAATTATATGAGTGGAAAAAACTAAGAATCACCTAGCTACAGGGTTGCAATCTGAGCGTGCTTTCCCACTACCTCACAGAATGAAAATGTCACCCTAAACCTACTGCTAAAGCCTTAGGTGAGATGTTAGCAGGGGCTGGCTGCTTCCCTGGAGCTGATTGTCTCTCCTCTGTTCCCCTGTGTCCTCTCAGCCACTTTGGCACCCCAAGATGTTGGGCAGTGCTCCGAGACATGGCACATTTCTGAGTTTAAAGGAACAACATCAACTCAAGGCATAAGCCTTTTGTGAGGGTATTCATTTGGGGTTTGCCACAAGCCCCACCACCTCCACCACCCTAACCACCACGATGGTAGATTTGGTAATGGCATTTTCCTGCCTTGCAGGAGGTTTTCTTCCCAGCCTGTTTTTTCTCCCCAGAAGGGAGATAGATAGTGAAAACTACCATGAAAAACTGCCTTAAAAAAATATAAAATCTGAAAAAGTGTGAAATAGTGTTCTGCCTTTTCTCTGTACAAACAGAGACAGAAACCTTCAGTAAACATTGTGAGCACAAGGGTGGTCAGAAGCATCTCACACTTCTTCAAAAAGCTCCCAAGGACTGGCTCAGCAATGCTGCATCTTTGTTTTGGTTTGGGGTTGCTTTTTTTTTTTTTTTGTGTGGATATTTTGGGTTTGTTTGTTTGTTTGTGGGTTTTTTTGGTTTTGTTACAGACCTATTTTAAGCCCCACTAGGTCTTTTGGGAGCCTGCAAACTCATGTGTCAGCACAGGTGGTGCACGAGGTATTGCAGGGGGAGTGAGTGGGAAAGAAAAAAAGTGTAATCTGGCCATCCCATTGGTGGCAAATCCTCCATATTGTGGTGCTGTGGCATCAGGTAGGAGAAATGTTAGAAGTGATGTGGCAGTTCACCCCATTTATAACAGTTGTGGTTGCTTCCAGTCATGAAAATTAAATATTTGTGGTTAGAGATGAGTTATCTAAATAATTTTCATTTGAACTGCACTATCTCTCCACTAGTGCCCCACCTCCCCCCTGAAATATGTGAGCCTTTGTGCTTTTTGACTTGTGGCAGCATATGCTTTGGAAGCACATCAGAGTGCTGAGGGCAGTTTGTGATGTTCCCAGCAAGGCTGGAACTTCAGTGTTTTAAAAATTAATTATAAATACTTGCTGATTGAGGTAAACACACAAGATGTCAGCAATTGCCAGCAACTATCTTTTGCACGTCAGGCACTTATAAGGGCAAGTGTGCTAGAAATTGCTCTCCTCAAATCTCTTATTTTCATCCTTTGTCCTTTGTATGACTCTTTAAAGGAAGTGAGCTCCACTGAGCAGGATTAGGCCTCCTGGGCAGCCTGGATACCTCTTTGAGTATTATCCACAGAGGCAGAGGACTCAAACAGGGCAAAGATAGCAGCAGGCATTAGACACATGCCTGTTCTTCTTCTGGCCCAAGGAATATATAGCTATAACTCTTAATTGACACTTTTCCCTTTTTTTTTTAGTTAAAAAGCCTAAGTAAGATGGTGTATTCATCTCCCCCAAGTATGTAGCAGAGATGATGAATATTTTCCTTTTCAGGTACTTTACTGGACTACTTGAAGTGCACTTTTTTTCCTGGTCCTTCAGAGAGGAAAAATCATTTGTCACAGATCCAAAAAGTGTCCATGTTTCATTTGCCCCCAGGGACAGATGGAGTTGCCTACATACCTTACCTGCAGTGCAGTGTTTGCCATGCATAAAGGCCAAACTCCCTCACACCTTGGGCAAAAAGGACTTTTTCCCACCCAGGAAAAAAGGACAGGCAGCGGGGTCTCCTCATGAGGGCTGTGTGGCCACCTTGCCTGGCAGACAGACCCTCCAAGGGCACAGCTTAACCACTCTCCTGGTGAGGGGGGCAATGCCAGCATTTTGTGACAATTTTATCCAGTTGCTAAGCAGCTGGGTCCCAGGGACACAAATAAAGAGAAAACAAAACGTCCCGAGGGAAAGCAGCTGCGTTGCTCTGGGAGGGCACTCCAGCTCCAGACCCATGGCTTCCTCCGCCCTCTTTGCTCAGATGCCCACAGTTTTGTGGCGTTTTACCAGGGCCTGAGTGAGGGGGATGGCAAGGGCAAGGCTTTGGGAAGGGGCTCTGGCAGCCAGGGTCCGAGCTGAGCTGTTTTCTCTTCTGGGGGAGGTGGGAGTCCACGCCTGCCTGCAGAAGGCTGACTGAGGGCACACACCTGGCTCCTCCAGCCCCCCAGCTCCAGCTGTGTCTGTGCAGGGCACTGAGCACCGCTGGGGCCAGAGAGAAAATCTGTGTCCAACCCTTCAGCCCAGCACTCAGGGCACCCACTGCCTGGATGCAGTTTCTGTGCCTCTAGACAGTTAAGTGTTTTATGGCAAGCATTCTCCTTGTCTGACTAGCAGCACCAGCAAATCATACTCTTCAATGCTTGCATACTCCCTCCATCCCTGACCTCTCAAAGAGCTGCCCCATTTCACCACAAAGCAGAGTAGCTCCAGCACAGGGTGCTGAAAAGATCCCAACCACTACACTATGGTGTCTCATATCCCAGTGATTAGAGCTGAAACGAGATCTGGGCTCAAAACCCTTGAGTAATTCAGATAGCATTTACCTCTCTCCAGTCTCCTCTGGATGTTACACACTCAGCCTTTCTGCATCAATTTAACACCCAAATTCAAGGCTGTTATTTATTCAGGAAATTATCTGTAGGACCTTATTTCTCAAAGAATTTGTGGAGTCTCCTTCACTTAAGATGTCTAAGAATTGCCTGGACACAATCCTGTGCCAGGTGCTCTAGGATGATCCTGCTTGAGCAGGAGGCTGGACTAGAAGACCCCCTCTGGTCCCTTCCAACCTGACCCATTCTCTGATATATCAGCAGGGCATTTTGGGACACAATACCGTGTAGAAGAACCATTTATTGTACAAAGGGGAGCCAAGACAAGTCTTCAGGGATGCAATCACATTGCTCTACAGCCCCCTTGGTCATCCAGCAGCAGGCTGCCAGTATAGGCATCTCAGCATCTGCTCCAGCTTGAAAGCAGATTATCTGGTGACAGAAAAAATGGATTTATCATGACTGATCCCATTCATTTCCTAGAGGACATGCCAAGTGACTGAAATAGAAATGGGGTCAGCAATTAATAGGGTAGCTCTCAGTCACTGTCACCATATGTTGATATGATGATGGCTGGTTTATCTATTTACCTGATAAATAGCTTACTGAAAGTTCTATTAGGACACGGGTCAAGGATAGTGGAGACAAAACTCATAGATTTCTTCTCAAGCATTGAAACTTGCCTAAATATTTCTCCCATTTCAGGGAGTTTCTTCATATCCCTGGGGAAAGGGGACTGGATGAGTCACAATCAGCTGCAGCATCAGCTTAGTTTTCTGTCCTACCAGGTTCAGCTGCAGACTGTCTGACTTTATTCCTTACAGGGACATCACATATGGTGTATTTTCTTGAACTGGGGTAAGAAAACTTTTGAGCACAAGAAACAGAGATTGAGAAGTGTCTTAATGAATGTGCCATGTCACAATGGCAGCAGGCCAAGTCGTGGGTTACGTTGCTGGAGCCAGGAACTCTGAGACATCTTTAGTCCTGCCATGACAAAGGCTGGTTCAGTTTCTGATCCTTGTAATAAGTCCAGCTTTCTCTGCAGCTCATGGGTAATACCTCTCCAACGGAACCCACAGCACTCTTTTAGAGAGATGTTATTCCTTCCTGAGGCAGGAAATTTCAAGCTTGTCAAAGCACTTTTCTGAGCCAACAAGAGCTACAGTAGAAAAATTTTGATCAAAAACAGGTGCACGGCTGGCTGGGAGGCTGAAAAAGAGTCACTGTGCAGTTTGCACAACCCCTGGGGAAAAGATACGTAACTCAGTGTGGAAAAGAAAATGAGCTCTGGGCTGAGTGTGGGATGGTGAATCTGCAAGGAGCTGGAGAGCGACGGCTCCCTCAGCAGCTCACACTGCAGTCTGCAAACATTTCACGGTAAGTCTGGCTTAACTGGGTGGCATTACAGCTTGCCTGGCCCACTAGGGAGCAAATGTGCTGCTCCCTTCTTCCAGGATGATGAAAGAGTGTAAGACATAAACAGCCACAATTATCATGGGTTTAAGTCTTGGCAACCAGAGGCAAAGGCTCCATCACAACCCCAAAAGTTCTGAGGAGAAGAGACCCATGTGTCGGGGGGCTGAGTGTCTCATGGAGCTCACTGATGTCGAGGAATGATGCACAGGGCAAATCCTTCTCAGTGAAGAAGGCTTCCTGTATGCGGGTTTTGGGGATGGGACACTTTTCTTCATTATTTTAGCCTATAGAGACCTCCGGTAAAACCACTTAATCTGATTAATCAAACACCTGTGGATGGCACTGGAAAGAAACTTTCCCAGCTGTGTACAGATTTTGTGTTTAAACTGCCCTCACGCTCTTCAAGGCATATCCTCAAGGACAGCCACCTAACTTCTGCATTTCCGAAAAACAGATGCTTATTTTTGAGTATAAAAATTTCCCACAATGCCAAAGCCCATTGGAAGAGCTGTGTGCGCAGAGCAGCTTTGCTGCCGGGATGCAGCCATGCAGCTCCCCAGACACCCTGATGAGGGTGGTGTGAGGGGCTGGGCAGGCAGCAGCTGGAGCCCACTGCTGTGGCCGGGTGCAGGGATGTTCCCACAACACCCAAAGCACGGGGACAATACACCAGCACAAGGCAAACGCAACCCTGTCCTTATGTCCCTCCATAGACTGCAGCAAATTTCTGTTACCACGCCACACCTGGGACCTAAGATGGCCTGAGAAACACCAGACATGCCTCCTTTGGCCTGATTATGGCAGAAAGACAGACCCGTGATTTGGGCTAACTGAAAAGATGCTCTCTGCCTCATGTGGGGTGAAAATCATTCCACTGCTGCTCAGAATTTCAGTCTGGATTAGAAAGGCACCTTCCTTGCTGGCAGCCTTCGCAGTTGCACTGTCAGTGCCATAGAATTTAATTTCCTCCACAAGCCTCTGAGAAAGTGAGAATTGTCGGGATTTTTACTGAAAATTTCAGTTTTTATAATTACTGAAAATATCTATAAAATGGCATTAGACCAAGTCTTAAAGCTTCAGAAAACTGAATACAAATAAAGATCAATCTGAATTTATTATTTTTGAAGTCTAAACCCTGTTGATAATTTCAGTGGCTTTCACTCATGGTTTGTATATGTCTTGATGTGTTGTTACCACTCTTGACATGAAATAACCCTACACTGGCTTTGTTTACAGGCAAGGATTTCCTTCCCTAATAAATGATTGAAAATGTTCAGTCAATTAACTCTCCAGAGTCATTAATTTAGTAATTTCCTGATCATTAACAACCAGTTCTTGAAAAGCATTAACACCAAACCACCCCAAGAGTGGACAGTTGTGGTTTAGACTTATGAAGACCTAACATCAGTTTTCTAATGCTGCATTGTTTGACTGAGTAGCATTCCTTTTCTCTCCATAGTCTCTTTGCTCTTGGGCATCTCTCAGATGGGGAGATATGGAAATCTACTGCTCCAGAAGCTTATTAATATGTATGTTAAGGTAGGCTTAGATACTTTATATAAAACATGCAATATAAATTATGATTTTTATGTAGATATATACATGTGCTTTAGGTACATGTAGCACAGATCATATACAAGGCTTTTGGTTCACCATGCATGGATTATCCAATTTCACAATTAACTGGGAAATGGTACCAAAGGCCCTGTGCCCTGCACAGAAAATTGCCCATTATCATGGACTCACCTCTGTCCCAAGGGCAAAATTCTGTTTCTCCAGTTACTCATTAATGTGGAAGGCAAAAAATGTCCCTTGTGTTTCATGGACCTTTGACGGGAAAAACATAGGAATGTGCATGTGTATCCATGTGGGAACCATGCTGTGGTGCTGTAAGGAAGAGCCCCCTGTGGCCAGTGCAACAAACCTTGTCACGACAAAGGTTTATCAATCTTGCACCACTTGTTTTGCCTCTAAATGGGAGCCAGGCTTCAAAACTCCAAATATTGTCCAAGTGGCAGCGCCAAGCAGGCAACAGAATGCAGAACTCACTGTAAAATGCCTTTTTTTTCCCATCTGGTGTCTCTGCTGTGTAGGTTGTTGAAGCCTCTACAATGTGATTGGTCTCCTTGAAACAAGGAACCAGCTGTCCCTGGTGTCCAACCACAGACCTGAACGATGTTCTGCACCCTGCAGGTATTTTCTCTGTATTTCCATGCTTTTAGCTTTTACCCTGCATATACATTGCACACACAGATTTCTTCTCAGTCAAGTTTGCATGAGAAAGCAAAACAAGAATATTCCAGGCGTTTTTGCCTCTTCTTCATGTCTCCTATTTCACAGTCCCTACAAGCCTCAGAAGCCCTGGGTAACTCCTGAAGGCAGACACCTTCAGCTCCAGTCAAAATTATGTTTAACACTCAGCACTTAGCCTTTCCCATCTGAAAGCCAGCTTTAGGCCAAGCAGCATTGACTTCAACAATTTATCAAGGTATGTGGCAACTCAAGAGGGTTTTCAGGGCTCCGGAGGCTAAAATTAGATGTGGCAGTTCTGTCCTGGCGTTGGCAGCACGCGATGCCCTCCTCTGCTCCAGCTGGCCCTGCTGGCTGTCACACTGATGTGTGATGCTCCACAGTGGGGGGCTGACTGCCAGCGCCCAGCAGTGTCCCCCTGAGCCGAGGGGAGCTGCTCTGCAGGTCACTGTGAAAGCTACAAAACTGGCCTTCAGTGGGACTCCCTTAGTGGAGAAACCTTGGTACCGCCTCTGGGCAAAGGGCAGGATGTTTTGCTGTGTTTGCAAAGCAGGTTAAAAGTAAACAAAAAAGCTATGGATCCGTGAGTAGAAAGTGCATCCAGCAGCAGCTCCAAAGCTGGCCCCAAATGTACACCATGGCAAGTGTTGTGGAGGTGCTGCCTCTCTTTCTGTCAGCATGAGCACAATAAGCCCCTGTTTTCCAAGCAGGAAAGCATTTCCATTTCAGGGCAGCAACTGCCTGCCAGGAACACAGCACGGAGAGACGTGAGGGCAAGCACCCTTGCTGAGAACTGGGAATCCCCTGAAAAAGGGCCACCAACTACACACAGCTGGGACGTGCCAGGTCCTGTCCCACTTCGTGTGAGTGTCCTGGAACATGCATGGGCTATAGAAAATTCTTTCTCAGGCATATTTGGCAGCCTTTTCTGTTTGTTAGTGTATTTTGAATTTAAGTTTCTCCATAAAATCTACTGCTTCAGCAAAGTCTTGCCTTTATTGCATACCAGTGGGTGCCACCTCTCCAGGACACAGTGTGGGAAATGATTTGGGTCTGTTGGTGGTAGACTGGCCAACCAAAATTTCATCCCACAGCAGCATTCCTGTGCAGTTCCCAGCATGGAACCTATCACAGTGTGGGGACATTTACTCCACCAGCAGCCTGTGTCTCAGCTGGCATCCAGAAAGGCATCTTTGCCATCATCTCAAGTGACATACAAAGGTCTATTGCTTGTCCTTCCCACCATGAGGCTGCTTCCAAGTGACTTCAGCTGATGCTTTTTGCAGCTTTTCAGGAGTTTAAAATGATGCTTTGAGCTGTGTGCTGGCATTCAGCCAGAGGTGATGCCAGGATCAGAGCTCACTGCTTTCACTGGAAGTCTCTGAACGGGAATCTTGGTATACTTTGCATCGTCAAGAGAATATCCAAAGGATTTCAGTGCAGAAAAATTCTTTGGAATAACTTCAACACTGGAAAAAATTATGTCCCGTAATAAGAAAATTGGCATGTTCATTCATTGGGCTACACCTCATGCAGTCAGCTGAGGCAGGGGCATCCTCTCTGCCCCACTGCAGAGAAGAACTGTGGGCTGGGAGTAACTCAGGAAGGGGAGCACTGCCGTCCATCACTGGTCTCACGGAGGCTGAGACAGGCCAGGAGGGCCATGAGCACCTCACCTTTACCATGGGTACTAGCAACTGCTCCAGCTAGGAGGCTTTCATGTTCTATTTCTATTTTCATTTTATATTTCATATGTAAAAAGCCCCCATGGCCTTCATCCCACTGGTCCTCAGAAGATGACAACAAATGTCAGTGTTACTGTCCTTGGCCTTGGCCTTGGATGTGCTTTACACATACACAAGACCAGCATCCCTGCAGGACAGCCTGTGCAGTCTTTGCAGGCAAAGACTCCAGTGGAAGTGTCCCACAGCAATGCCTCTGTCTCTGCAGCTTGGCTGTCCATGGCTTCCATCCCAGGTCATCCCTTCGGCACCAGGGCAGGAGGAGGCGCTTCGGGGTGGAGGCCCAGCGCTGCTGCCAAAAGGGACAGCAAAGAGCTGGGCTGTGCCACAATCTGCTCTGGAAACAACGTGACAGATGGAGCTGACTCTCATCCTTGGAGTTTTGCTGAGAGCAGAACCGCTGGCGGATTTTCAGTGTTTCAGTTGCTGTTACGAAGAGTGAGCATTTCTAAGCCCCAGTTTCTTGAGTTTAAAAATATATTTATATCCTTGTTTGTATCCTGTTGACACTTGGGGTCCTTCAGGACTGTGAATGCCCCTTCCCTACAACCGCCACTGGTTTTTAGTTGTGCTGCCTCCTGCAATGACTGGGCATGGAAAGCGAACATGTGCTGCAAAAAAATGGATCAGTTGTTTGCTTGAGGTCATGAACTGACCACATTTTGTAGGTAGCTGTTTGCAAGTGCTGAGGCTGTTAAACTCAAAAGCTAAAGTCAAACTCATTTTAAACGTGGCAAGAGTAACTTGAAGCCTATGAATTTTTAAACAGCCGAGTTCTGGATCAATTAAAAATCTTTCAGTGCACCTCTCCAGTAACAATTTGTTTATGTGCCATGTGCTTTCCCTCTCTCTTTAAATGGGTTATAATCACTCTCTTTACAAAGCTATATGTGGTGCATGCATTTGTATGGCTTGCCTGCTCTTTTTGAGCCAGTCTGACAGCTGGGATTTGGTCGTCTCAGCCCAGGAGGGTCACTGCCTCACCAAAGTGGATTTGGAGTCTCTCAGCCCTGAACAGCTGCAAGAGCAGAGAGGAGACAGGGCCACGTCACCTGTGTGCCAGGAGGATGCTGGAGCTGTTGGTTCTTTTTTTAATTTAAACTGTGAAGAACCACAGCCCTGTCTTAAGGCAGTGGGAAGCTCCGAAATGTTGGATTTTCTCTTTTCACGGGGCAGGAACCTGCTTTGTCCCCCCACCGGTTGCAGTGCCCGACCTTTGTCTCTCCAGGGTGAATGAGGATGTGGGGTGTGTGCTGGTCTGGGAGCTGAGACTCCACAGGTGCTGGCAATCACCTCTCACAGCCTTGTGGGAACCACTGGCAAATGCAGCTTCCCTGCAGCCCGTGTGTTTCATCTGGGTGTAGGTCAGGTTGGGCTGAGCAGCCGCTCCAGGGTCTCCCTGTGGTGGACAAACAGGAGGGCTGCTGCGGAAACACTGCCTGCAACATACCCTACAAAACCAGCATTTTCATTGGAAGTTTAATGATTTCTTCTCCAAGTATTTCTACTGCCTGGCCAAAATAAAAGTGTCTAAAATTAGCTTCCCCAGATAAAGACATTTTTGTTATATTTGGGGCATTCCTATCTGAACACTGAAAGCCAGCTGTTTGGGCTGGGTTACAGAGAGCAATCTGTTTGTAGCTATACGGATCAGGCATTTCTGGCTCTGGAATTAATAGCTTTTTTATCTTTCTACATCCTAGGTTCATTTTTTCCATGCTAAGAGAGTGCCAGAAGAAGCATTATAAATGCTATATAATTAAAACCAGAAGTGCCTCACAGTGAACTTAATTGTAAATGCTAATGGCATTTCTAGCAAAAGTAGTACCCTGGGGGACTCATTGTAAATTAACTAAGAAGAACTCAGTGATGTTGCTTCTATGGATTTTAACTGAATCTGTGCTGTTAAAAGGAGACAGGAGTTGGATTTTTTTCACATTAGTTGAAATCCTTTGTAACTGGGGTCACGGATTGCTGAGTAAAACCTGTGAGACCAGATTCAGAAGCCACCCCTGATTCTGTTTCTTATTATCATGTAACTTCCCTTACCAGGACATTACCATTACAACCCAGTTATTCCATCTGCTCTTCTGGCTCTGCACTGGTGAAAGCCATTTGGCTTCAGGGAGCGGTGTTGGAGTGAGAAAAGAGCTGGGTTCCAGTGTGAGGAAAGGGCAGGGGAGAGACTGGTGACCTGGTGGTTGGGCTAATGCCAGCAGAGGGACTGAGGGCTGGCTCTATACATCTCAGGGCTCTGTACCCTCAGGACAAAAAAAAAAAAAAAAGCTTATAGAGACAAAAATAACATTTTTAAAGAATGCCCACAAAAATCCAGCAGTCTCTTAATGGCTGTGCTTTGCAAATACTTCTGCCCCTGATTTTCCAGCCATGTGTGAGAAGCTTGCCCAATGGTTTTTAAACTGTTTTAGGAGACTTCCCTGTAACTGGTGAAGCCTTCCTGTGGCCTCTCCACCGAGGTGCTTGCTGCAGGGGTGGGAGCTTTGGCAGGAAGGCAGAAAACTGGAGAGTGAGTAACAGCTCAAGATGAAAAGTTTTTCTGTGCTGAGGGTCATGGGGACGGCATCGATGGGCTGCAGGTGGCCTCTGGTGCCTGGCTTATGAGCTACTGGTGGCCAAATGCCTCGAAGGGAAAGTGTCCCATCCTGGCACGGGGCCCTTTGCTAAGCTGCTGCTGCAACAACAATCCCTGCTGCTGGGGAGTGAGCCTTGGTGGGGAAAGCTTCCTTTAAAAGGGCAAGCCCAGTCCTGGAGCAGGCTGGGCTGGAGGCTGACAAGCTTGTCAGCCAGTGCCCACCTTGCTAACTCCTGGTTCTTGCTCCATCCATCAACAACTCCCTCCCCGCCCCCTTGAGCCCTGGAGAGCCCTGACAGCCCAAAAGGGACAGCTGTCTGCAAGGAGTGACCTAGACCAGTGATGGGGCAGGGAGAGGTCTCCATCACTGGCTGTAGCCCTGAGGGACCTGGCTCCATGGTTTAGCACATTCATGCCATGCTGGGAAGTGGGAGAGCGAATGTCGTTGCTGGCAGAGAGGTGCTGACACATCAGTGACAAGGAACTGCATGTGCTGGAGGGGAGAAGCTGGTTCAAAGCCATAAGCAAGATTTGTTTGTTCCCGGCCAGGGCTGCTTTTGAACCAGCTGGTGAAAAGAGAATCCAGGAGGGTACTTTGCTTTTTGCTAAGCTTGATCCTAGTCACCTGTGCTCCTGACATGTTACTTGTGAAACTTCAGTGATAAGAAACTTCCCTGGGACTTTTGTGGGATTTCTACAGTCAGATGATTTGACGCCAGAGTTAGCTGGTTGACTCAAAGCTTGGGTCAAGGCTAGTGGTAGAGATACGGTAAAACCTGACCAAAGATTGGGCATTCAGAACTATTTGATCTGGGAGTTTTTTTCCCTTTCTCAATTCCTTTTAGTGGTTTCTGGAGGAAAAGCAGTTAAGATCTGCATGAAATTTAACACAGCAGGTGTGCCCAGTGAAAGCAGGTCCCTGATACCTTGCTATGTTATTAAAACATCTTGCAACTTTACATTTTCTCACTAATAAGGCACTTCATGGCTCTTAGTGACTGCTAAACCATTCTCCCAGTGAGATAGGAACCAGAGAGGATAAAACAGAGGACAAGCATGAAGCAGTACTCCTGTGTTGGTAGGACAGTGGGCCAAGAAGCTCTCATCTATTGGTAGTTTTGCAGTGACTTTGGCCAGACTCAGCACCTGGAGGCAGCTCAGTGTGTCTCAGACTGCAGACCATGGATGTGCTGAGGGCTTAGAGGCAGTGGCACAGCCCTGGGCAGCAGCTCCCAGCACCTCAGTCCCTGCAGCAGTCGCTGCCTGCACTGCTCCAGCCTGGTGGGAGCTCAAAGGTGCCCTCCTAGATGCTCTGAATCACTGGCAGCAGCTCAGTTGCTCCAGGACAGAGAAGTTATGAAAAAAAAAGCTTTAATTACTGGCCACAGACATTTACAGTATTCTTGCATTGGAGCAACTGAGCGGCAGCCAAACGGGTGGAACTCAAAGGGATCAGTACAACACTCAGGCCAGAGCAGAGTTTCTTAAACATAAGCTTATAGGCACAGACCAGAAGTTTCTTTCTTGGCAAATGTAAGGTCTGAAAAATGTGTCAAGGAGAGCAGGATGTTCAGTTAGAACTTTAATACCAAACAGCTGTAATAAAGCCTGGGCTTCCTACAAGTCAAAATAAATTTTGCCACCAAGCTAAGTGGAGCCAGTGCTCCAGCTCACATATCTTGGAAATGTCAGGGTGGAGAGGACCCATGTGGTGAATTTTCTCCTCCCAGCTTAACATTGTTTTTTCTTCCATCACCTTTTCTTCTTCTCCCATCTCCATTGGGATCCATCACTGCATTTTTTCATAGCAGCAAGCATTCCACAGCAACAAAAACATTTCTCCTCAGATAATTTGCACCTACTGCAAGTGGGAGATTTTCAAAACACTGCCTTCAACTCTGGTTATTGTTCTTCAAAGAACAAGCTCAGGAGACAAATGACCCACTGAACTTCAGGGTCACTGGCACTCGACACTTTTGGTGAGAAGCTAGGTCAGGCCCTGTGTAAACCTCTGTTTGGTCACTGAAGTCAAACCATCCAAAAATCACAGAAGACTTTCCTTCCCCCATGCATTTTATTTTCTTTTTCATTCCCTTGTTCATTTTGGAGACAAGCATTATAGGAAAACTACAGTAAGCTATTTTCAGGGCAGCTGTATGTTTTTTGATTTGTTGACATCCCAGTCAAATCCTGACTCGCCAAGGGCATTTAGCCCTCTATCTCAATCCTGCGTAAGGTCCAAGTTTCACAGGATGCGCTTCTGGGTGAAGAACTTTTTTCTAATACCCAACCTCAACCTCCCCTGACACAACTTCAGGCCATTCCCTCAGGTCCTGTCACTGGTCACCACATCATGGTTTTGATCTCAGAGTAATACACAATAACATACTGATTCAAGTGGGTGATGGGCAAACTTGGACAGCAAAGCCCAGGGGTCTGTCTGTAAAGAACACCTACAAAGTTGTGTTTGTATCCCAGGGACATGACTTGCAAGCTCTTTGGGGGATGCTGTTGCTGAGTGATCAGCAGGACTCTGCCTGCTGAGTGCTGCACCAACACCCACAACCATGACCTCAAAGGCTGTCCCAACCTCAGCAAAAACTAAAATCACAACTAAATCAATGAATCACTGTTCTTCAGCCACAGCATCTATTCTACTCTGCCCTTACAAGTCTTCTCTCATACATCAGACCTGCTGGCTCCTTGTGCTGAGACAGTGCCCAGATCTGTGGATTTGCCTTTAGTAGAGAGAACTTTTAAAAGTTGAGAGGGAGCTTAGACAAGATTGAAGCAAATTATGTGTAGGCCAGATCCTAAATATAGTTGGAATACCACCCTTACTTGGCTGTGGAGTCTTTCCAAACCAAATTCTTCTCCAAATGCCTTTTTAGCTGTTGGAAATTCAGCTCGAGTACAAACCAAATTGTTTTTCCAAATACATTTCTGGAAGAAGTAGATGTGAGCATGCAGAAGAAAAACTAACCTTGTAGCTGCACATTTAATTCTCTTACACTTTGGGAACTTGCTCCATATGACAAAAGGCAGGAAGTGAGACTGCTCAGTGGCCTCTGCTAGCACCTTCATTTTTGTGAGATGCTTTTAAAGCCCACACATAACCCATTCTCTCCCCCATCCCGCTTGGGTGAAGGAACAGCTGTGTGGTGTTTAATTGACAGCTGGGGCTAAACCACAACATGAGTTTTTCAAATTGCTTCTGCAATAATGATCCAGATACTGCTCTGGATTACCTGGAGATACCGGTGGGAGACTGTGTGTGTTAGGTTTAAGTCTATTACAGTGAAGTACAAATAGATTTTAGTCTTTCCTAAATCTCAACCTGTCCCCAGTTGTCAGATGAAATGATAAAGCAAGCATACCTCCCCAAACAGATTCACTTAAAGGCTTGAAAAAACATCTGAAGCGTGTTGATTTTTTTCTTTTTTTCCGATCTAAAAAATCTGGTTTCTAAATTCTGGATCAAACCATTCTTGGCTGTCTCTCAGGCAGATTCAAGATACCACAAACAATTCCAATGGCACCGAGGAAAGCAGAGTATTAAGGACAACATACACAGCAGCACAAAAACCTTGACAGTTCTATTTAAAGTGACTTTATTAAAACATTGTTAATATAAAATGTGACCAAATACAA
>WAAG01046473.1:2303-16833 GCA_013390105.1 Tichodroma muraria
TCTGAATTTAGAAATGAGAACAAGACCAAATCCTGAATTTAAGGCTTTTTTCATCAGTGAACTTCTATAATTTCTAGGCTTAGCTTTATGTTGGTGAGAAATAAGTGTTTTCAGTGAGTAGTTATTGGGATATTGAAATAAGAAACATTTGATCTTTAAATTTACTCAGGGAACTGGAATTGTGGGACAGATTGTAATATAACCTGATCAAGCAAATTTTTAAGGAAAAAAATTCAGGTTTTGATGTAGTTTTAAAAGTATTAATTGTGTCCTTACTGGGTTCATCTTGTAAATTGAGATCAATGAATTTCATTGAGCAACAACATGAAATCAATTGTAAAATAACATATAATTCAAACCCTATATTGTAAATTATATTTTGTTTGGCATTAGTCACTGAGTTTTCCATGAACTGGGGTGCATTTTCTTGTAACACAGTTCCACATAATGCTTGCAGATCTGTTTCTAATGTGTTTGAGAGCGATCTGTTTTTCATGTCCACAATTGCCTACATTTGATCTTATGCAAATCATGCAATCAAGCAAATGGAAAGCAAGGCATTGTTGCTAGAGGACCTTGACAAACAGTGGCTTTGTAGTTTTAAGAACCTCCTTCCTCTTTCAATTTCATGTTTGTATCCATAGCTGTTTGAATCCAGTGATCCGTTGTGAAACACTTAAAACTTGAAATAGGAAAATATCTCCCAAATTAGGTTGTGATGAATAATTGTATTGATTATGATGTAATATGATTTTTATTATTCAGTTTGTCTGTTTCTGCTTCTAACCTCTTAGAAATACTGCTTACCTTATATTTGCTGGCTCATCCAAATGTTGAAGTCTATGGAGAGATTTTAATGATGGCGAGGATTTTACCTTGAATGACATTGCTAAGCCTTGAATTTCTTTGTTTTCTTCTCCTGCTTACACAAACATAATTTTTCTTTTTAGCCTTTATCCTGCCTAAATCTTTGAGATTCTGTTGAATTTAGTAGTTGAAATACTTTGGTGTTAGTAAATCAAGATGAGGAATAAAGATATTCTTTGATTCTGGTGACATGTTGCTTTTTTAACATATTTTATATTTCAATTTTTTTTTTAAACTCTCCTATCCTTCCTTCCCCTTTCGGTATGTTTATCATCTGATCTCAAATGATCTCTGCACTCATATGTGCTGTGTTTCCATTCCTTGCTATTGCTTTTCTAAAACTTTACGTGTTTCCCTATCTTTTCTTTTTGCTTTTTCCATTCTTGGTCCTGAGATACACAAGGTAACTTATAGTCATTTAGTTATTAGTTATAGTTATTTTAAGGGAGGGAAATAAACGTTTTCCTGTCTTCCATTCTCTTAATGCTTGAAAAAATTCTTCCCTCTTCAAATTACACAAGGTATTTCCACAAACATATCCCTACCGGTAGTCTCATCAGCTACAGTCTGCGTCAAATCAGGATTTCAGTACAAGCTACCTTTTAAAAAGTAGTAGTTCCAGATGTGGAATTTTCCTTAAAGGAGAGAAAAATAACCCACGCTGACAAGGAAAAGTGAACCACCATAAACAAGTGGAAGAGGAGAAATCAGCTTTTTCTTTTCCCTGCCCCTGGGTTATGTTCACTCCTCTTGGTGAAGCCTTACACTACACTTTCAACTTTGAGAGAAGAATGCATAATCAGTATCTAGGAGGTTATGAATTTTGTAGGTTTCATTAATTGCTTTCATCTATTCATTTTTGAATTGCTGAAAGTAAAATCATTCTGGTCACTTGTTTGCCCACCCACAACATGGAATATGTAATACCTGTGTCACAGACTCTCAGCTTCATCTCCTCTTTTTCTGGCTTCTCTTATGGCAGCTGCAGGGAATAAGGGACCCAGGGATGTGTACAATAATGAAGGCAATACTGCCAGTGCAGTATGTGGAGTTTCCCTGCATGCTGAGCCAGCTTGAGCACCTGCTCTGGAGTGTGCTTTCCCCCTCTCACTGACTTAAGCACTGCTTAACCCTGGTAGAATCAGTCCCATTATGTTGATTAAACATGTCACTGTTACAGGCATTCACTTGATGATTTTTTTTTTAGCTGCGGCATTTTTTTTTTTAACTCACACTTTGCCATGTGCTCCTTAGAACAATACCACTGAGTGATACGGTATTTTCAATAAAAATGCACAAGTTCATTCTCTACTTACACAGAGTGGAGCAAATCAGAATAAATTCCATTCCTGCAGGGACTGGAGGTGTTGTATGAGGGGAAAACTAATGAGAGAGAAGTTGGGTCTACAACATCTCTGCTTTGGTGATGTCTTTGTCATCCAACTGGAATTTTTTAATTTGTCCTCAAAAATATTTTGTAAATAATATAGTTTGATACTATTGGGCTCTGAAAACACTACTATTTGTTATGTCTTACAAAAACACAGGATGTTTCTGACATACTGAAAATGTGTGTCTATTGACCAAATGTGTGTCTATTGTCTATATACCTTATACTGTTGCCAAAACCTCAATTGTAAATTCCTTCTTAAAAGATTTGCTTGTTAAAGTCTGATTTGTATTTTAATGAAAAAAGAGAAAGGAAAATATTAGAAAATTATGTCTGCATTACTTTCATACTACAATTTTTCTATCAAGCATTCCTTTATTAGTACAGGGAAGAATATATGATCTTTCAGAATATTTATTCAGCAAAAATACTACATTTTATTCACCATTTTCTGTGGTAATGAAACTCAAGATAGCTTCAAAATTAATAACCATTGAACAGTTGTATGAGTTGTCTTTACTGGAATATATTTTACTATTGTTTGTTGTTCGAGCAGCTGAAGACAAACGGGCAAGGAGAGAATGGATCAGTGTGGGTGGTGGCAACAATGAGTGTTCCTTGTGTTCATGCTTGTAGTGAAATCTGCATGGAGTGAATCGTTGTATGTGTTGATGCTTGACATTCATGTTTCATACAGCACATTTAAAAAAAATGTATAATCCAGCTGTGTTAATGAACCTGTACTTGTTTTTCCATTAATTTAATTTGATTTGATTTAATCATCTCAAAGGCGTTCAATTGCCACTGTAGCAAATTGATGTAGTATGTAGCACCTAAAAATCTAATTTTTTTTTTTTTTTGGTTGGTTGGTTGGTGTACCTTCTGGTGCAAATGGAGTACAGTGGGGTTATCTCAGCCAAAGCACACCCCGCAGATGTGTGAGTAGTCAAAATTTGCAGTTGTGTACTAACCAAAGAACCGGTGCCTATTCATTCCTCTGGGGCAAACCTGAAACATTTAAAAGATACAGGTCCCCCTTCCTCTTGATATTCTAAACTCACTAGTGTCTGAAGGCTACAGAAAAACAAGTTACATTGAATGCCCCAGGTAAGTTGCTATTCTTTTTTGCCCTAGATTTGGCGGTTTTCACACCGCACCAGTTCCTGCTCACTGCGTGCACGCTTGCTGGCTGTGCAAACAGTTCCCGGGTCACCTTGTTTACGGCACAGCTGCCACCTTCTCACGTAGATGCCCCGGTCCTGACGGTTTTGGATTCTAGAACAATACACGTACAGTAAGTAAGGATTTCTTCTTTCCTGACAACACAATAGTGCATCAGTTTATTCAAGAATTCCAGTGAGTTCAATCAGGGGAAGGGTTTGTGACATAAAATTAAATTTATTATGATTAAATGCATAGAAGTGATTAGTTTAGTGGTTCTGTGAACCTTCTGATTATCACTTGCCAACTTAATTTCCATTTTGTCTTTACGCAATCAGTATAACCTACATATGGGCATAGCCTCTGCAAACTTCAGTGCAGGAAATGTTCTGGTGATATGCCCCTTTCGTAGCCCCTGCTTTGTGTGTAATCATTTATCTACTGAGTACAAATACTGCATTAGAGGTATGGCTTAGATTTATTTTTATGATTGCACAACTGCGTTTTCAAATTCTCAAAATAAACCCCATGAAGTCCCCTAAACAAAGCCTTACATTTTTCACTGTGGTCTGAATCTTTATTTGGTGTGGTCTTAATCATATTTTGCTTTTATTTGCAGGTGGAAAGAACCAGTAGAAGTAAATGGAATCCTAGATCGCTATATAATTTATATGGCCACCAACGAGCAGAATTTTACAAAGTGGAATGTAATCTATAACAGCACAGAACTTTTTCTAGAGTTTACTATTCCGCAGCTTTTCCCGGGTACTGAATACCTCATAAAACTAGCTGTAAGTTTTAAAGATGTGTAGTAGAGGTGTAAAATGGTGAAAATGGTTCTGACTTTGTTAGCATCTTAATATTTAATGGTTCTTGTTTCCACTTTGTTTAACCTCTTCTTTTTGAAGCTAAAGTGGATAAGCCATCCTGAACCAAAGTAGGGTTTTTTGTTTCAAAACAGACTCACAAAAATGTATATGTGATTTAAATACAGGTCTTCTTCAAGGGTAAGTTGGATAACCTAAAAAGAATTGAGCAGAAATATATTAAATGCTTTAAAAATGTTTCCTTCGACCCAACTTACAAGAAAACATTGAATATGTTTGAAAGTGTCAACCTTTTATATTTTCTACCATGGAATTTTGTTCTTTCATCTTAAAATCTCTATGTAGAAGGAAATAGCAGAGGAGGAGTTCAGTGTAAAGTAGCAGTTTGCGTATTCAAAACATTTTAAAAGACATTAGTGTTTTCATTGTATTTCTTTATCATTGGTTTGAATTTTATCATTGGTGATGAAATAGAACAGCTTCAGCTCACTAACAAACCCAAAAATATGTGAATAAAAGGCGGGGATTTGTCCCTTGTTTTCAGCACACTGTTCATTTTATAACAATACCTATATAAGGATATTTGCTTTGATAAATGCCATAGAAAAACATTCTGCTCTTGATTATGAATAAATTTACATTTATGTAGACTGGGTATGCATTCATTTTTTCTTAACATGCTCTTGAATGTTCTAAATATTATACCACAAAAAATAAACTACCTTCAGGTAATGATAAGGATCTGTCTTGAACCTGAAAAAAACCAAGGATATTCAGTCTAATTAAAGCTTAGATTCATGTTGAAATTAATTCATTTGTGCCTAGATATTTCAGCATAGTAAATTGCTTAGCATATATAATAGCACCATGTCCAAAACTAAAGCACTACTTCAATAAGCATTTTATGCCTTTATTTTTTATTTATTCTTTACAAGAGAATTTGTGCTGTCCTTCACTGTGCCACAGCTCGTCTCTGCTCCTGCCCAGCTACTGTGCATGGGGGCACAGGAGAGAGCATCAGGGAAGAGTTAACAGCTACAATCTGGAGAGCAACTGGGACTGCTTCTTTTGGTGGCTCTGCCTTGGGATACAGGAGGAAGTGTTGTGCACATGTTGGTTTTGCTTCATCAGCGTGCGCACATTTCCTGGAAGTTACCGAATAAATTTTTAGGAGCCTTTTGCTCTTTATATTTTATTTCTCATTTCTTTGTAATTTTTTTATCCCCCCTTAGTGTTTGCATTTAATCAAAAAGTCGGAAAAGATAATTTCTTCTAGTGACAAAGATAACCAGATTTACCTGGATAAAATGCAGTGGTCTGTGATAAGTGAGTTAGAAGATCTAAATGTCCTTGCAGCTTTGAAAATGATAAGTCTGAAAGTGCATGAAAAGCTCGATATCTTTGAGGTGTGATAGCTTTCTTAAAACTTTTGGATCTGTCATACATAGAACTAATTAGAATGGTTTGAGAAGAATGTAGTATTACAGGTTTACAAGTTAGGAAGATTAAACATGGCCAAATGTTACTTGTATACTTTATGAAAGAAAAAAACCCCAAACATAACAAAAACCAAATCCACAAAAAATTCAAATCAAGCATACACATCTGGAAAAAAAAGTGAAATATTTAGTGTTTCATATATAATTTAACTGAATTTCAAGAAAAGTTTTAGAATAAAAATACCCCCAAACAACCATCGACAGAGACAATTTAACTAATTTTAATTTTTTTTTTATTTTTTAATTTTTTTTTTGTTAGAATGAAATATTTCTACCAACTGGAACCTTTTTATTTTCCTTGTTTAACAGTTACCGTTAATTTTGGTTTGTATCCTTTCAAAAATTGGTTTTGGTTTCTGTGTTGAGTTATCAAAAATTGCAGCTTGAACACAGGAATCAGGAGCTTCATGAGCAGAACTTTCAGCACCTCACAGGCTGTTGGCTTTAACTTTTGTATGAAAGGTTAATGTTACTACATTGAAGAGAGTTAAGAAAATGTTTATCTTTGCATGTTGTTACCAATTTTCAGACTTCATTACTGCCATTTAATATGCAGCAATTTTATTCATAAAATAATATCATATATGTACTCAGGCGTAATATAAGATACCCGAGTACAACAGTTTTGTATGCGAATTTAATGCTTCTTTCCAAAAGTCAGCCAAGAAGACATGAGCTCATGTCTCCATGGATTAGTGCAAAGGAAGTTGTTTTTGTTCTGTTCATGCTCTAAGCTGGGTGAGTGTGAGCCAGGCCAGTCTGAAAGCAAATGGAAAGCTGAAAGGTTGCCTTTAGTAGCCAGGGTGTCACTTATTTGTATGACTCAAGAGCTTTGGGATTGAACTGTTAAGCCAATATCCCCTCAGGACGCTGCAGTATGGGTGCGCTGGCTCAGGTCCTGGATGGGGCATTGCTATGTGGTGTCCTTTCATGTGGTTTGCATCTGTCCTTTGGCTGTCCAATTCCTTTGGTATTTTTGCAAATTTTACCTGAAATCTGTTTCTCAGAGAGACAAAATGGGAACACAATCTGGGTGGAAGTTTTCATGGCTTTGAGCGTCACTGGGCGTGGTTGCCAGATGTCCAGTCCACTTGGATATGCTGATTTAAAATCCCACTACCTAAAATGCAGATGAGCTCACTTTTGCTGATTTTCATTAGAAGGACCGGAAACTTCACGTCCTGGAAAATTTCAGAGATACAAAAATTGAGCTGCATGAAATTCAAAAAAATAAATGAATGGAAAGGCTGCTGTTACCAAGCCCTTAAATGAAGCACTCTCCACTGCTGAAGTAGGCCTGGTGTAATTTAATTAGCAAGTGAGTAAGGAGTAAATGAGAAAGAGGCCTTCCAGAATTGCTCTTTTTAGCTTCTTCATGAAGCCAGTGGAAGAGGAATCATTCAAATATTACTCTGCTTCTCCTGGAAGGTTAATCTTCTTCAATATTTTAGTTATCAAAATCCTGATAGTTACCTAAGCATCCATCTGAACTGACACTATTTTTTGTGGGTTTTAATAAACATTATCGTGTTTAGAGTAAATGCCATTTTTTGGATGTTCCCAAAACTGAGTTTGCATTCTTTCATCTTTACTTGTTAGTTCAGACGGCATAAGGAGTCATTCCTTAGTTGTACTGGGAATGTAATTTCCAGTGCTATCAAAACAATCTTTATGTATAAAAGAGCCTCTCATTTACAAACAATACTTTTACCCTTGGGGTCAGCATACAGTTTTGGAGGGCATAGGGAATATGTCTGATTTGAAAAACAATGGGAAATGGGAAACTGAACCTAATCCTTTCAAATACAATATAATAGATTGAAAGAAATATTTTATTCCTGGAGATCTGGAGAGCAAGGTTCTTTATGTGCTGATGATCCACTTGTCCACTTTAGTACATGGACAACTTAGAAAAACACAGATAATCACGTAAGTTTCATGTAAGTGTATGTCCAAATGTGAATATTTGTTGAATTCACGTCTTGATTAATTTTATTATTAAATGAAACCCTAANGTTAGTGCAAATAATTGGCAAAGCATCACACAGACCTTAGCTGTGTGCACGTGGGCTTTAAAAACCTGTTATATGGAGTGATATGCACTTTTGCCTGAGCATTGTATTATTTCTTATCCCAAGCAAATCATAAAAAATGCATGGTTAACATTTTGTTCTCTGGCAATTGAAATACAAATTATTGTTACTTTATTTTCCATAAACATGTAACAGTAACAACTAATACATGCTGGTTTATAATAGAGTGTTTTTTGGCTACTATAATTGCACATGCTCTGGGTGCTGTTGTGAAGTACAAAAGAATGTTTTAGCTATAGTATGCCTAAAAACTAAGTATCATGAGTTATTATGCATCCTCTTGTTATTTAATAAAAGAGGTAAACAAATTTATGCTAAGAAAAGTGTCTTACCTGGAAACCACAGGCTTACTAAGTTTAGGTGTGGAAGAATAATGAAACTTAGGAAACAAAATAATTGCTAAAATTATTGGTACTACATTGAAAGGTGTTTATTTGTTCTGATTAATATTTTAAGGCTTGCACTGGAGGTGGGTGTTCAGTAAGCGAAACCAGCACGGCTGTAACAGATGAGAGTACACCAGAAGGGGTTCCTGCTCCAAAAGCCCAGTCACATGCATCCGACTCCTTTAACATCTCGTGGACTAAGCCTGAGTATCCGAATGGTAAGTGAACTCTTTTAGCCTCAAGTTAAAAAGATGATTAGTAAAGGTAAATTAATATTCTAAATGGCAGCTTATATGTGGTGCTTAATTTTTAATGATCATTTTAGCACATAAAATACCTGAGATAGTATCATTGTCTGCAGCTGGGAGATTGTGGTTTTCAGCCCGTCCTGCGGTTTCAGTGGCTCAAAAGTGCTCCCTTTTGGTAGTTCTTGTGTACTGCATCTCATTGTTCAATGAACATTTTCCAGGACAACTGAGCTGAGGGATAGGCATTCTTAGAGAATATCAGTCTAGAATGTTCATTTCACCCTCCAATAAAACATTAATTTCTTTTACGTTAAATGATATGTAATAATAATTAGATTTGTGTTCTGCATACTCATCATATAGTTGTACATTTCTATGGCTGTGAAAGTTAAACAATACTGTCTTTTGTTTAGAAATGTTTTCCCTTACAAAACATCCCTGTGTAAAACTTTTAGACAAACTTTACTTTTCTAGTGGGGTTGCACAGTATCATTTACCTTGGAATTCACTCTGATTTTATTATCATATATGTAGAGTTTAAATCACTGCTACATGTGTGATAGTAAGATCAGAGTGATGC
This sequence comes from Tichodroma muraria, assembly GCA_013390105.1. Classification (NCBI taxonomy): domain Eukaryota; kingdom Metazoa; phylum Chordata; class Aves; order Passeriformes; family Sittidae; genus Tichodroma; species Tichodroma muraria. The sequence goes on from WAAG01046473.1 coordinate 11,355, forward strand.
TATGTAGGAATCGCTAAATTTGAGGTATCAGAAATCTTTTTCTTCATTGGCTCATGATATTGTTTCAATTTATATAATTATTTCTCCCAGTGGTTTCATATTAATTTTGTTTTGTCCTGCAAGTCTTTTTCCCACTTTCAGCTGTGATAAAGCACATCCTACTTGTTCAACTTCACAAAAGACATTTTAAATGAATCCCCCAAAAGTAGTGATTGTATTCTGTAAGGTCTTACATTAAATTTAGAAAGAAATAAGTATATGTCACCTGTTAAATAATGTATTTGATAATTTATGGTTCTTTGAATGGAAGTCATTTTGGAAGATTTTGCTTCCTAGCCCTTTAGAAACTTTCTAACCCTGTTTCTAAAATCTCATCAGCATGTGTGGCAAAGGCAAGGAGGCAAGAGAGAGGGGAAGGGTAAGGGATGGGAGGGGAAGAAATGGTGAGGAAGGTCATGTATGTGGCTTAGTGCTAAAGTCTGAATAATTTTCACTGAAATAGGCATTTTTTTAATAGTTAGTCTCAGGACTTGATCCTGTTATCCTTGCATTGTGGAAAAAACTCCAAACAGTTTAGAGAGTGGTGTAACTAATCAAATAAATATTAATATATATGTCCATATACATATTTATACACGCATACCAACAGCACACAATAAAGACCTAGAGTTTAAGAAATAAATTTCCACAAGCTTCCTTTAAAACAACTAAAAACTGGGATGCATGACTAAATTTGGGTGTTGTATCTTGTTAAGACAGCATTTACTATGTGCAGCTTGGCTCTCCTTTTAACTAGAGTAAACAGCTTGCTAGGAAACCACTGAGGGTGTTGGTGCCCCCTCAGCAAGTCTGCAGATAATACCAAATTGTGTGGGAGTGCTGATCTGCTGGAGGGAGGAAGGCTCTGCAGAGGGACCTGGACAGGCTGGATCAGTGGGTCAAGGCCAATTTTATGAGGTTCAACATGACCCAGGCTGGGTCCTGCCCTTGGGTCACAATGCCAGGCAGTGCCACAGGCTGGGGCAGAGTGGCTGGAAGGCTGCTGAGTGGAAAAGCACCTGTGGATGTTGGTCAACAGTGGCTGAACTGAATGAGCCAAGGTGTGCCCAGGTGGCCAAGCAAGCCATGGCATCCTGGACTGGATCATCAATGGTGTGGCCAGCAGGACCAGGGATTGTCTCCCTGTACTGGGCACTGGTGAGGCCACACCTCAAGTCCTGTGTTTAGTTCTGGCCCTCTCACTAAAAAAAAAAGATATTGAGGTGCTAGACTGAGTCCAGAGAAGGGCAACGGGGCTGGGGAAGATGCTGGGGCACAAGTCTGATGAGGAGCAGCTGAGGGAGCTGGGGGTGTTTAGTCTGGAGAAAAGGAGACCCAGGTGAGACCTTATCACTCTCTACAACCGCCTGAAAGGAGTTTGCAGCCAGGTGGGGGTTGGTCTCTTCCCCCAGGTAACAAGCAGTAGGACAAGAGGAAATGGCCTTGAGTTGTGCCACAGAGGTTCAGATTGTATATAAGGAAAAATTTCTTCATGGAAAGGGTTCCCAAGAATAGGAACAGGCTGCCCAGGGAAGCAGTTGAGTCACTGAATGTAATTAGAAGATGCAAAGATGTGGCACTTTGGGACATGGTTTAGTGATAGATTTAGCAATGCTGGGTTAACAGTTGGACTCGGTGATCTTCAACGTCCTTTCCAACCTAAATGATTCTGTGATTTATTTAATAACATGTTTTCTCAGCCCCCAATTTTCTATTTCCATCCTTTCCCCCTTTTCTTAAAAAGAATTTAGAAAACCCCTAACAGCAAATAAGCTCTAAAACTTTTGACTGAGCAAGTGCTTAATCAGGAAGGTGCATTGTTCAATGACTTTGTTTTGCTCATTCTCAACACATCTTTTGGGCTGCCTTGTGGCCACATCATTTATAATCGCTCTCTGTGTCAGGGTTTTAAAACTGTGTAAAAGGCTGGAAAATATCATAGTTGAGAAGAGTAAAATTTGAGAAAGACCAGCAGAAGGTACTTCGGTACTTTATCTAAAATTTTCTTACTTCAGCATTCTACTGGTGCATTCTTGATTTTTTCTGTATTTTTTTTTCTCGAAAGCATAGAAACTGTTTCCTGCTTTGAACTGAATTAGTTCAAACTCTGTGTGTTTCAGGCTTCTAGGCATAAGTACTGCTTTTCGAAAATACTGAGCTTGGCTTTGTTTCAGGTGGAAACCTCAGAATTGCAAAGATTTGCATATCATAGATTGTCATCTCCTTATTAGATCTCTGGGGCCATTCTTTTCTCTCCTGCCTCCTTTCTTTTGCTAGTGCTTGACAGATGCTACTGTTTATTTCCACGGGCTGAGGAGGCTTATCAGCTTCTAATGGGTGTGTGGGCTGGCTGGGGTTTGGACAGCACAGGCTTTGCTATGCTCTCATGAAATATGTGGGGTCCAGCTGCTTGCTGTGAATTAGAAAAAAAATTAAGGAGAATTAAAATGCTACCCTGGAGGTCAGAGGTGGCAAACAGGATTAAAGGCTACATGGCTTCTTCATAAAGATGGCACAATGAGGGGGAACAAGCTTTGGGGTACAGGAACACCTAGCCTTGTGTTATCCAGATGTGGATATTGAACTTCGGAGCTACAGTTTTTTTTGTTGAATTTAAGGCCTATTTAGATTATTTTGAGGAAAAAATATTTTATAGAAAAATGGCAAATTATACACCTAATTCTTTGTTGAAAGTTGCTTCAGAAATATCATTTATGTACCAAGTAGAAAAAAAACTTTTGGAAGATGGCATGTTGAATATATTTGAAATATCGACATTTTATTTTGTCTTATTTTCAATCCAACAATAAAATGGTTGATGAGACATGGCCCAGATTCTGCCACTCTACACATACCTGTCACATATGTAGGTAGACAGTAGATAGTATTGGTAATATTGACCATTTAGATGAGGGAAATGTATGGAGAGGCTTGTGAAATCGTGTCATCAGATATTCTGACCTTTCATTGTTTTCGTGGCCTTAATAAACAATGATCTCTTCTTCAGAGGACTTCCATTATAATCTTGCCATATAGTTTGAGATCTGCTCTTTTAAAATCCTTGAAAATTTTCCATTGAGTATTTTCCTTAGCTGGTCAATTCTCAAAAACTTCACTTTGTGTTCACGTCATAGGTAAAACCAAGCCTAAATCAGGACTGTATCTTCCAAGGCCATGTAGAATTTTAATGGAAAATATTAGGTATAGTAAAAGCTGACTTATAAAATTATACAGTGAACTAAGCCAGTACTTGTTCTTGCAAATCCTTGTGCTCATGAGAGATGACTGGTGTTTGTAGTCAGTGAAATTGATGTAGGTAAAAGTATGTTTGCTTAAGATCTGACCTCTAGATTGCACCTTAAGAGTAAAGTGCTTGTAGTACTTTGGATTCAAAACCTTTTTAGTGTCTTGAATATCATTGACACGTTATATGGCCTCACCCAGAGAGGGGAAAGGAGGAAGAAGATGACTTTATAGGTTTCTTCAGTTTAAGTTTAATTTGCATACTTGAATTTCTTTTCAAAAGTGAAACATAATTGTACTGTAGGCAATAGAGATTTTGTCTTCAGTGAAATCAAGATTTGACCTAGCTGCCTTGACTTCACAATTATGAAGAAACTGCGTCTTTTCATGGTGACCATATGTTTCTCAGGAAGCCTTGTAAATCACAAAAATGTCCTCCTATAGCCATAATATTTTATTCATGGTAAACTTCAGCAATATCTAGCAAGTCTCAAGAAGTTTGTTAACTGTGAACTTTTTCTCTGTATGTTTTGGAAGCTTATACTGGTGAAATAGGGAGGCAGAGTTACTTATCCCTGGTAAAAATAGTTATTGCCTAATTTAGAAAAATGGCTTCACATCTCAAAAATGGACTTTAGCCCTTTTCTTCTGAAATGTACATTTTTTCTTTCGTTTCCCAATACTGTAGTTTTCTCCATCAGTGCCCTACAAGGCAAAGGCAGAAGTAAAATCAAGAGTTAATGGATCAGATTTTTAGAGTTGTTCTCTGACAGTACCAGGAGATCTAACAAAAGCTCACAGTGTTGAGCAGCAAGCTGCTTCTCCTGTGCGGATGCTGCGCAGCGCTGTGGCTTCAGGAGCTCTCTAAAACATTAATGCCAAGTGACCTCATTATGATTCACCCTGTTACCATAAGTATCGAAGGAATTAATAAGGATTTGTCTCTGGTGACCAGTGACAGGCCCAAGGGAATGGCATGAAGGTGTCTCAGGGGAGGTTTAGGGTGGATACCAGGAAAAGGTTCCTCACCCAGAGGATGGTCAGACACAGGAACAGATTCCCCAGAGAAGTGGTCACAGCACCAGCCTGACAGAGTTCGGGAAGTGTTTGAGCAATGCTCTCAGGCACATGGTGTGATTTTTGGGGGTCTCCTGTGCGGTGCCAGGCGTTGGACTTGGTGATTTTTGTTGGTCCTTTCCAGCACAGGTAATGCTAAAATTCTATTCTATGATACTTTAAAGGAGTTAGTGCTACAAGTATGGTAGGTTCTTAGAGTATCCCAGTCTTTGGCATTTTTCCCTCATAAAACACATCCTTAATGCCAGCATTCACATTTTTCCTCTGAGATAAAATAAAATATTTTAAAGTATATAACCAAATATATAAATTCTGCTTATTTAATGTAGGAAAAATATCAATTTACGTTATTGCTTTACAAGCAACTAGACACAGATCCACAAGGGATTTTTGCTTAAGGAAGCCCATCAAATGTGATAAGATTGATAGTGTGAGATTTTCCAGGACCCCCTCCCACACAGATCTCTGCTGTCTGAGTTGAGTTTAGCCTCTCACTTTTCTAGAAAAGAATTGAGGAGTGTGTGAATCACTTCACCATACTCAGCTCTTTAGCATATAAATCTTTTGAAGTAGAACTCTTCAAAGCTCAGCTGAAACAGTTGTGTGTACACTTTTATTTATGAAGCAGTTCTCCATTTTGTAGAGGGGAAAATAGTTTTTCAATTTCACACTGAATCTTCCTCAATGTAGTTTCAAAAAATTAATTTTTAAGAGAAGCAATGGTGAACTGAGCTACAGTTTTACAGTAGAATTTGTCTTCTATAGTGGAAGGATTAGAAGGCATCCTCTCAACTAAAATCACTTCAAATGAATCCTAGCACTTTGCATTTATTTGCCTTAAGATTTCTCATTGAAATAACTTTTAAAAAGGGAGTTTATTCAGAAGTGAGAAAGGTGGCAGAATAGCCCTGAGAAAAAGTGCTCCTTTGCAAGCTCAATTTCCAAAGTCTAAGCAAATCTGTAAAACTAAGTCTTTAGTCCATTAAATTCAAAGCACTGTACAGGATTTGTTATCCTACCATGTACCTTTGGAAGATCAAAATTTTAGAATTCCTTATAAATGCAATAAACAATCACTTGCAATTTTAGTTATTATTAGCCAGTTATACAAGAAGGACCA
>WAAG01046480.1:0-23638 GCA_013390105.1 Tichodroma muraria
TATTACTCTACAGAACAAACCTTCAGAAGGCAAGCTGCAAGAAAATCAGTCGGCCCTTTCGTAAAGCAGACCTTGGAATTATTTCCTAAAATCTGGCTGGCAATTACTTACTCGACTGAAGATCAGAAAAAGAGTAGAGTCTCTCAGAAGGGCATACTGATTGCCTGAGCTGCAGAGGAAAAACAGATAATTAACACTTACATAGCATGTTTTATCTTGAAAACACTCTACAAGACTGATTATTCTGTGGGATAAAAATGTAAGATAATTAGGTAAAGGCCAACAGCATCAACATAAAACCAGGACTTCACATAAACTATCCTAAGAAACGAAATTTCTTTCTTGCTGTAAGACTTCCTACTAATTTTAATTTTTTTAACACTTTGGCAGCTCACCTTTAGTAACTTACTTTAGCCCTTTAGAGATAATTGAAATCAGTTTATGAGGTTTGTAGTTTCAGAGTTCATGTGACTATAATTAATGTACAGTATTGCTAGGTACATATATGCCCTTTAAAAACTATCGTGCACAAACTCTTCGCAACAATGCATAAAATAAATGTGAAATCATATTTTACTACCTCACACCACAACAGAGGCCTGCACTTTTATCCAACAGAGACAGCATCGTAGCAGGTTCAGCAAAAAAATGAGCAAATCCCTTTTGATTTACAATCCCATACATTTATAAACTGCTTAAGCTATCATAACACTTAGTCCATATAAAGTAACCAAAGCGTGGGAATGTCAAACACCCAGGACTTCCAAGAGAGTTTAGAAAAATATTAAAAAAGGTAATTGAGATAAAGAGAACCCAACATGGAAAGCATGATACTCTGCACTCTAAATAAAGGGTTAGCTACCAGTGCTTCTGTCCTTACCACTCATTCAAACACTGAATGAGGCTTCCATTAGGTTAATAGAAAAGCACCAAGAACTTCAGTAGTATTGAAGGGAAAACAATGTCTCCCTATGTTTTCCTTCCAGGCAGGAATAAGCTTAGAATGCTACCACATAGCCATAGGAAAAGAAAGTCAATAAACATGTCCCTTGAGCTTAGTTATGTCCATTTTGGAATCTCTTGATCTTTTCAGCATTTCTGCAAATTAATCAGTAAACTTGTAATGTAATTTGCAGTCTAATTTTTTTCAGCATTCCCAGTCACTTCAGCCTTGTAGCTCATAATTACATTAAAAATGTAGAGTGATAAAGCATTTATCAGAATTTGCTGCACTGAATCAATCCAAAAGAACATCACTTACTAGTTTAAAAACAATCCTGCCGGCAAGTCTGACAGAGTCCGGAGGAAAATTGGGCTCGATGCTCTTAAGACACCTACATTCCTGCTTGTGGTCCAGCCAAGCTTCTTTCTATCAGGATATTTTAAAAAGGAAGAAAAAGAAAATAAAATGCATTTTATTTTACATAACCTGTATCCTACTTTTTTATATGTACATGCATATTTTATATATATAGTTATCTACAGCTCTATATGCACACGAACAAGCTCAAAACAAACACCGATTCTCATTTGTTGTGGCATGAAGCAGCAACAGCATGTAGCTGCTTACTTCCCAAGATTGGAGAGAACTAGAAAGGATGCTATCTAACACACACAAAGCTCTAGGCACGTGTTCACTCAGCTGTCAAGACTGCAGAGGCCTTCAGAGTCCATTAGCTGCACTAAATGCAGCTGGTCTAATACAATGGTCAAGTTTTCAGTGCTGCAAAAACTGTTCCCAAATATCCCTGAGCTGATGAGGTATCAATGCCCACAGCTGCGAGGACTGGTAGTGATATTTTTCACAGTTCAGACCAGGAGTGGTCACTAGTACCAAAACAGAAGACAGAACTAAAAATATTTTAGTTGTATGTATTACCCAAACCTGAAATTTTTGTTTCATGAGTCACTTTGATGAGAATGGCAGAGACAAACGCTTCCACAGCAGGAAAGAGTCAGGATGATAAGCAAAAGGAAACAATGAAATATGTCTCTTTTTTTCTCTATAATTCATTGTTGCCCCAAAATTAGTGCAGAAGAGCAGCAAGAATGAGTCTTCAGCTAAAGAACCATGTTGGAAGAAAATTTCTGATCACATTATTTTTTGTCTTCTGTCTCTACAAGCAGAAAATTCTGTTTATAATATACAAAAACTCTTAAGTCCATTCATTAACATACTACATATTTACACATTTTATTTCCATATTCACAGTTTATGTTTGAAGCCACATAGCTGTTTCAAATAGTATTAAAAGCAAATTAAAAGAAGAAGGCACCACAAAAATTTGCTACAGTGACAAGAACTCAGAACCAAGGGCTACTGAAGGTGAAATTTTCTCGCAAATATGCAGTAAGGGAAAAAAACATGAACTCACAAAAAGCATTTCTATTAGGCGAGTGCCACAGAGAAAATGATCCTCTAATTCTAAGTACACGTTCAGCAATTTAAAAAAAAGAGAAATGGCAGAGCTATGTGTAAGGACACATCCGACCTGGAGATGCTGACATGCGAGTTATAAAGATTCCAAAGACCATCACACAATTTTTTCTTAAGCTGCATTTAAGTGATGGAATTGTTTCAGGTAACTAGGTTTCAGTACCAATAGCATATATTATATTTAATTCAGGATTTCTTTCCCCCTGTGGCTTACATGTAATAAATAAATGGAACTTTTTATTTCTTTCAGATACATGAGAGATTTGTGATTTCATTTCTTTTACCCATAACTCTACAAGGGGAAAAAATGAGCAAGAAGGCATTAATCTAAATACAGTTAGTGTCACATGCTGTCTGACAAATAAAAGTTAAGTCTTTAGTGCTGAATAGAATTATCCTTGTCTAGAAATAACAAGGTCATGCTTGTAAATGTCCAGACATCATTCTGTGGCATATGATGTGGCATCATATTGGCATTTTTATTCAACTTAAACTAAAAATGTTCCTAGGAGTAAGCCTTTATCTGCCAAATTTTTTCCTCTACATAAATGTTGCACAGAATTTTAAACATGCTAGAGGTGACATCAAAATGATTAATAACATACCCAACCAATATATTACATCTCTAATACATCTCTAATGATGTATTAGAGATGTAATGACATCAATAATTACAATATCTATATATTTTAAAAGATATAAAAATATATATTATATAAATACATAACTATACATTATCGTATATANGATGCAATATGCTGTACCACATAGCATCATATGCCATGTTTCTTTGAGAGCATTCCCATGTGATAAGAACAGTTCAAACACACGCCTCTCATGAAACAGCACTTTGGCCAAAACTGATGCCAAAAAGGAATCACTCTTATTCCTCTCCAGAAGGAGCTGGAATAGGCATTGCCAGTGACTTATTCCCAAATGGTCAGGGAGAGAGAGGAAAGCTCCAAATGCATTAAATATAATTAAATTCAACAAGGCATTTCCCTGTTGTAGCCCGTTGTTGAACATGTTGTTGTTGCCGTTGATGAACATGGCTCACTCACACCCAACAAACTATCACCAGGAATTATTCCTCAGTACCCCCTTCTCCATGCTTCTACATGCTTCTTCTTACTATCCATACAACATGGATACAAATTACAGGACAACATAAGAACAAAGATTTGTGACCCTGGAGAGACCTACTTTTAGAGTCAGTCTCTAATCATACTTATTGATTGGACTTATGTTAGTCCCACATTTCTTGGTGGGAGGGTTTTCTTAATTCTGTGTATCCTGGCTTTCAGTCAAGGTTTATATATCCTATATCCAGCATGAGTATAAACTCTGTAGTGCAGAGACATGGCCACCTGACATGACCCTTCTCCGCCACGCCAGGGAAGGTCTTCAATTTTGCAAAGATTTCTTCTACCCCTGTTAGAAATGAACACTAAGAGAAGAAGGCAAAGAAAGGCAAGCGAACAGTACAGGGCAATACAAAACCCTCCTCCTCAAGGCTTCACTACACTTAGGAACTTGGATAGAATATCCTTCTGTTTATCTCCTCCCAAGGCATTGTCTCTCCCAAGTGAAAATGGTCAGCACCCACCTGGCTGCAGAGATGGTGCAGCACAGAGCTCTTTACTGGTGGCAGATTGAGACTCTGACGGCTGAACCAGCACCAGACCAACTGCAACACAAGCCTCCCAGGCACAGCATCACCTCCTGCTGGCTCAGGTCACAGGCAAAGACCCCTCACAAATGCCTTCAATGCCTTGCACATTTTCAGCTGAGCGATTTTGCCAATGCACATCCATTCTTTCACAGACATATGCTATCGCTGTCTCCCTTTGGAGCCTGACTCTACAAAAGATCCGAAAGCAACGTTGATGAAACAAAGGTTTCCTTTGTCTTCTATGCAAGATCAAAAACAAATGAACGCTTCCTGCAGATTAATGTGCTAATAAAAAAGCTGTTAAAGACTAGAACTGATTAACCAAAAAGAAATTTAAAAAAAAAAATCAAAGCAGGATATTTTCCCATTGGAAGGTTTTGATCTGTTAAAAGCAAATAATCTGTAACTTACAAAGGACTGTTTGAATTTCCACAGAATGTCTTTTTTCTTAATTATGACACTTTACTTTTATTACATTATTTCAATAATGTTTGATAATATCACGTTCTGAATTTTGCCTGAAATTACCCTTCCATTTTTCAGGGATTATCATCTATATCATTGGTCCCTGATATATGGGATACACCATATTAACAAACGTTGCCAGGGGTGATCACAACAGTGATTATGAGGAGCAGCAGATGTGATAACCCTACCTTTGGAGAGACACTCAGACAACATAACATTCATTGCAAGAAGGCAGGCAGCCCATGAAAGTAGGCATCAACAAGTGGAGAAGGGGCTACAACAGGGAAATGCCAAATAGGGGCAAAACCCAATGTGGTCTGACTGAAAGAAAAAAAAAATTAAAAGCAAAAAATCTATATGTACTTGATCCTGAAATCAGAATTCAGTTGCATAAGGTCAGCCTAAAGGATCTCTTGTGATAAGTTCCAGTTCCACATTTCTAATATTTTTTATATTAAATTTAAGTGGTAAAAGTGAAAACAGCTTGCTTCTATTGGCCTGAAAAAGAAAATTATTGGGGATTTCTGAAATTTGGAACAACTCACTCATAATCTTTAAAACAGACATTATGGAGATCTGTAAAAAACTGTATATTCTGATTTGTATATAGGTTTTTTTGAGGACTACTGGCTCTGCACACATATTCCCTTAAAGGATAACTATTCTCACTGCAAGTTCCAAAAAAGAGAGACATTTCCAAAGACTATTTCTTCTCCTTAAGGTTAGCCTGAAGATAGCTTTTTGTACCACTTGACATTTTAAAACAAATAAAGATGTTTACAAGATACTTGCAGCTTTAAAAATGGCTCTTTTTGGTACACTCTGAAATACAAATCGCCTGTTGCATTTACATTGAAGTTTCTTTCACAAAATCCACCTTTATTCTAGATCCAGTACATCTACTGAGATTAAATCTTTTTAAGTCAGATTTTCATATTAATTCTGATTTCATTTCATGTATTAATTACAAAACTCCCAAAAAAATAACAGATTTTAAGTCTAAAAGGATTTTAAATAAAAGATTTAAAGCTGTTTTGAGTTGCAGTATCACACATTCAAAAATAATTAAATCATTCTCCAACTGTGTGAACTGCAAATTCAACTGCATAATCTGCATTTCAAAGTTATCTGCATTTATAAAACTAAAATAGTCCTGTTTTGCCAATATTCACTTTTTTAAATGTGCAAAATGCAGTTTCATCAATACCCTGCTGTTTATTTGTTGACCAATTAGTTCAATTAGAAGTGCACATATGAATGAATTGCACTTAAGCTACAGAGGCTAAGTACGGCACAAAGCATTTGGTTTAGCTTTCTTAACAGCTGCTATAAAACCAGAGCAGCATAATGGTTTAACTGGCTTATTAGAATAAATATGAATCAGAGGACAGTTCTCAAGAGCAAAGAGATCTGGCTGGTCTCAGTTTTATCTGTATCACCTGTTTCAAGTCATCAATACCATTAAATTCACTGCTTTGACTACAAAATAACTTTTTCCCCCCTGTTATTCTCCATCATTACCTAGTAACACAGGATATTACATACATTAATTCAATATTAATTTATTTACATAAACAGTCCAAGAAATTATGTAACTGCAAATACACAGTGTGTTAAGTGCAGATTACTTTTAGCAGCAGTAGCCTGTCTCACTGAAACCCCTACCTACAACTATGGATGGCTTCAAGCACACAAGCCCCAGAGCTGGAAGCACAAAGCAAAGATACTCAAGATGGCTTCAGGCTATCCCTTATGAATCCTTGAAGAATGCTCACACAGTTGTGCTTCTCAAAGAGGAAGCTCCAGTTCCTACCTCCACTGCCTCTACACCTAAGTTGGAACAGGTTTTTGCATTACACCTTGCGGATTTGCTTTTGCAGGTCAGTGCCAGCAGTCTCATTTCACATTAGACACCAGCCAACAGAAGCTTTACCAATGACTCTCCTAGAAGACATTTGTTTTAAACTTATTTTGCAAATACTCTGGTCTTTTATAGTCTTTATGGTCATGTCTTGTCATGTTTTCCTTATGATTCCCATAATAAGTCTACCTGTGGCATTATTACTGATGCTACAGTAAGCACCTAATGTACGTTGCACGCATTTGCCATACCATGAATCAAAAAGACAGATTTTCCTCTTTTCCTCTGTCTTCCTCTTTTTCCTCTCCATATCTTTTAATCCCCAAAAGGAGGGATTTGTGGCAACTTGAGAACACTACAGATTATATTAAAGCAGAATTGTTTATAGAAGCACATGATACGTGACAAGATCAGCCCTGAGGAGAAAGAATTGGGGGTGTTGGTTGACAAGAAGCTCAACATGACCCAGGCATGTGAACTCAAAGCCCAGAGAGCCAAGTGTGACCTAGGCTGCATCCAAAGCAGAGCAGCCAGCAGGGCCAGGGAGGGAATTCTGCCCCTCTGCTCTGCTGAGACCCCACCTCTGGAGTCCTGCCTCCAGATCTGGAGTCCCCACCATAAGAACATGGAGCAAGTCCAGAGGAGGGCCACAAAGATGACAAGAGAACTGGACCACCTCTGCTACGGCTGAGAGACGTTGCAGCAGCCTTCCAGTACCTAAAGGGGGGCCCTACAAAAGAGCTGGAGAGGGACTGTTTACAAAGGCATGTAGTGCCCTTGTAGGGGGCCTTGTAGGACAAGGGGGAATGGCTCCAAACTGAGAGTACATTTAGCTCATTTAGCTTAGAAATTAGGAAGAACTTCCTTACTGTGAGGGTGGTGAGTCACTAGAACAGGTTGTCCAAAGAAGCTGTGGGTGCTCCATCCCTGTAAGTGTTCAATGCTAGGTTGAATGGCATGGTTTGAGCAATGCTTTGAGCACCCTGATCTAGTGAAAGGTGTTTGCCCGTGGAACTAGATGATCTCTAAGTCCCTTCTAACACAAACCATTCTATGATGCTTTCATTCCATGATTGCTGGAATGCCAAAGACTTAACTTAAAAAGTTATAGAGTACTACTACTAGTCTACTTTGACTAGTAGTGGATTTTCTTCATTTTTCTCTATTCATGAAAAAAAAAAAAAAACAACACACACACCACACCCCCCCCAGAAAACCCAACCATATCAAACCTCACACTCCCACCAAAAAAAAAAAAAAGGAAAATCACAGTGCAAAACTATGAGGAACCATTTAAAACTTCAAGTGTTATATAAGGCAATCCTATAGCTCTAGTCACATGCAAAAGTTAAGATTTTAGTTCTTTGAGAACTTTCCACCTTTGAGAAATATTTCATAGGATAAAATCACAGGGTAAGCCAGGCTGAATTGATCTGTGGAGATCTCTAGCTGCAAAGCAGGGTCAGCTCTGGGGTCAGATCCAGCTCAGAGCTTTATCCAGTAGGGTCTCCAAACCCTCAAACACAGAGATCACACAAACACCCTGGCCAGCCTGTCCCACATCTTGGCTGTCAAGAGCTTTTCCTTGTATCCCATGTGAACCTCTGGTCTTTCAACTTAAGCCTGCTGTCTCTCGTCCTCCTGCCATGCACAACTTTTCTTCTTGAAAACCTCCTCAGAGATGCAGTTTTCCTTAAGGCCTTCTCTTCTCAACATGTTCTTGACATTTATTTCCTCTTAAAAAACTGGAATATGGAATTTACCATCATAGAAAGTACTCTTGAAATACAAATTGTTTTACTGCAAAATTGACTTAGAGTTATTAGCCTGCAGACAAGCTTAAGAATTATTCCTCCCCCTCTCACCAAGTACAGTCAAACACCACACATTTCAACTTAGTTTTGTCTTTTGTACTGATCAGAATCTCATATTTGTAACTATAAAAATACTCAAATAAAACAAGGCAGCATGTTTACCCACCCTGTCCGAAACTACAAATAAATTGTAGTGTGGAGGTATGACAACACGCAAAATACATGGAGACTCTAAAAAAAGTGCTAAAATGCCTATTTTCTTAAACCCTTTATAGCTGTTATTTTTATCTTACCTGACAAGATCTGCCACAGTATTTAGCAACCTTGCACTGAGAGCACCTGTGCAGATTTTCATTCCTGTTTAGAAAAAAAAAAAAAAAAAGAAAAAGGTTTATAAATACAGTTGGAGTTTTTTATTTATCCTTCTTACCTAACAAGCAATTTCCAAATATTCCAAGTCACAAAAAATATCTTAAAAACAAGAATATTCCAAAATGCACTTGTAATGCAAGAAGAAATTGCACATAGTTCTGTTCAAAGCTATAGTCACAACCCTTTACTTGTGTCACTCAGCACCTCTGGGGCCACTCTGGATCAACAGGAAAATTATCAAATGTGCTTTTGTCATGTTGCTGTAACTCTGAGGAGTTTAATTTTGTAGATAACATCATAATTAGAGCTGTGCAATACAGCTACCTAATCTATTTACTATCTGAGTCTTGTCTTAAGCAAGCAAGCATCACTGTCTTAAACAAGACCTTACTGTGAACCTGTGGCTGTAACATCAAATTTTATCTTTATAACACAGTCCAAAGCTGACCTGTCAGCAGAAATTTCTGTTCTAAGAAAACACTTCTGATCAGTGGACAATGAAAACAAAATAAAAATTAATGGGGGAAGTATAAAAATCCAATGAAAACTAGGAGAACTACCAGACCTATACACTACAATCTAAAGGTTAAAATCACCTCCTGACAGTAGTACTGTTCTCTGATGCTGTCTTAATTTAGTTATATGACTTAAGAAAACATCACTGAAGTTCTGTACATTTTTAGACAGTATGTAAGCATTAAATGTGAAAGCACACACAGAACAAATCTTATACCTCAAATACATAAGAAATTTACTTCAGGTGAGTAGAAATGAGACAAATTATGAAGCTTCCCTTCCATCTTCCTGCAGAAGATACTGAACATGATGCATTATTCTGGTAACGCTACAAAGTGTTGACTTTCATTTCTTAACCTGCAAGGCTGCTTATGTGAGTTATGGTCATTCAATAGGCTGGGAAAACAGTATATATTCTTTTTGTTGTTGGTAAAAGCAAAGGCAGGCAACTTACATTACAGACACAACAATTATCTCGGCTCTGTGGGCAGCGCAAGCCTTACTACTTTCCCTCAGACTTCCTCCTGGCCACCCCTCTGACCTTAGTGAAGAAGCACAGGTCCCTCACTGGGTACCACTATTCCCTTGTGAGCGGCACAGGGCTGAACATGGCTCACTCACACCCAACAAACTATCACCAGGAATTATTCCTCAGTACCCCCTTCTCCATGCTTCTACAAGGCAAGAAAAGAGGCGTCAGTCATGCCACTGTCCCCTTCTAAAGGTAATTTTAGTAATGGTATCATGTTGCTATAGTGTTTTACATCTAGCTGCCTCAAATCTTAGCATATAGATTAATTCAGCTTTCCAATTTAATTGGGAAACAACTATCTAAACCAGCCCATTTCAAACCGAAGGGGCAAGTTTAAATGATCACATGAAGGCCTTTACTTTGCAAGATCCCTGGTGTCTGCACATCAGTACCAGATGTGCTCTTTTCACTTGCCCTTCCAACTGATGCAATTAAAAGATGTAATTTGCTGTCCCTGCTGTCACCAAAAGAAAACTCCTCTGCTGTTGTCAGCCATCTAGAGACTGTATACCATATAGTCAGATTCCCAGACCAACTGCTTTACAACGTGACCTTCTTTTACTTACATCACTCAGTTGTTCCCAAATCTTAATTTCTCTGGGTGACTTCAAAAAGGTAGAACACTATTCAAAGGCCACATGCAAACCAGACAGAACCAACATGCCCACAAACTTCAATCTAGAACTTCTGGATAAACAATGTAGTCCTCTTATTTCAGCTATGACACCAAAACTGGGCACACCAGAAATACCATGGAACATCCTATAGCAAAAACCAGCCTCTTTTTCCCCTCAAATCCCACAAGTGGGAAAGGCATTTTGCTGATACATCAAAGTTTTACTATGCTTGAATAATTAAAAATAAGAGCTGATTATCTTAAGATAAGAGCATTATCTTAGGACTCCTATAGGCATTTGGAGAGTTTAGACAGCTGCATTGGTCAAAGATTGAGAACAGCATTATGAACAGATCATTACAATCAAGTAAAAATATTTTCATTCGTACTACATAAAAATCCTTATTTTGTCACACAATGTTTTGTAGGTATTCATACTAACTACCAGGAAAAAAGTTATTTGTAAATATTTCAGATATAAGTAGATGTTTTCCTACAGCATTTTTTACCTTGCTACCTGAAAAGCCAGCCCTGGAGATAGAAAAAACAAGCAACTGTTGGATTTCTATAAACAGAATCTAAAATCTTGTCCATGCACAATAGGTTTTTGATTTTAAGATGCAATGCCTGAGGATGATTCAGAGTTAGAAACAAGTGTGAAATCTTCATTTCACCAGCTGGGGAGAGCTGCTTCATGTTCAAGGTTGAGCAATGACACAACCTTAACCACGTTTTGATAGAGGAGGATATATTTCTCAATTTAGATTAGAAGCTCATGCCAGAGTAACCTAAAAAAGAGACAGCCAAGCAGGTAGAACTTTGGTTTGCTCTTCAGCTCCCCATATGTATGGCCATAGCCCTTGAGATGGTCACTCCACAGCGTGTCCCTTTTGCCTTTAACAAGTCTGTTTCATCTGGTTGTAGAGTCTCATAGGCCACTAAGGACCTTCTGGCCTCTCTGTCTCTAAATATCTCCTTCGTATTCAGTATTCTACACTCTTGCCAGCAGCCGCCATGAAACCTCTATTTACTGTTACACAGTCTTAGCTGAATGTCTGAGTGCTGACCCTTCTACAGAATGACTGAGCAAAAACACTTGGAAGGCAGACTTTGTTTGTTCTACATGTTATTCCTCAAAACACAATGAGTTCAGAGTTGGACAATGGAACAAGTGCAATTTTAGTCCCAAACACACTGAAGTACCACACAGTCCCAGCACCACACACAGCAACAGGTAAGATGCAGATTTCCAAAGCAGAGTAATTAAAATTTCCTGGAAGCTGAATTCAAATGAACCAATACCCACAACAGTCAGAGAAATCTTTCGTACAGTTTTTGCATTCTTCCATAAGAAGGCTAGATGCAATAACCTTAATACACTGCAAGCATACCTGACCTTGGTATATCTCTTGGGAATTTTCCAAGAGATGCCAGGATTTACTGGAAGTATTAGTGTCAAGTCACCAACATATATTTCACCTTTCTTTTGTAACACAACTAGCAGACCTGTTGCCACAAAGCACCAAATTCCCTCAGCAACTTCAGAAGCTTCAATACTTTACATTAATATTTCCTTTATATCCTTTGTCCCCAAGGGTTAACGATGTTGCAGCAACAAACATACATACAAATCTAAGAATCATCACTCAAAACTGAAATTTTTGTCAAACTGGCACTATCAGTCAGATATTTGAATAAGGTGACTCCCTCCTGGTGCCATTTAATGAATGAATTATCCCTTCATCTTTGTGGTTTCTTTGAATGACAAGTAGTTGTAGAATGCCTGTCAGGGGGCTGAACAATAAAGCTGCTAATGAAATCACTGCTTTCTCTTCCAATCCTTCTTCCCCCTCCTGGACTAAAAAAAATTCCTTTGTATTTATAACATCTCTGGATCTTGCTACAGGTTATACTAAGTGTAAAACAGCATGATCTAAAGCACAAACTCTTAAATCCTTTATAGTCAGATTCATGTATCCATATACAGAGGATTTATGTATTTTAGAACATTTTAAGAAGTAAGGCAAGAAAGGTTTATTTCTGTCCTTCTCAATATTTTATTGATGTCATAGGCTTTATTAAAGGTATTTTAAACTCACTGTCAGATACTCCCATGCATTTCTTATTACCTGTAAACTTCACCTGGAGATAGTATCAGGTACCTACTGCATCTCACCTAATGTGACTAATTTCATGGATGAGAAAATTCACAAAATTTTATCTAATGGATTCAGCTATACTTTAATCTCTAAAAAGGTTTCTGCTGCAACAAAAAAGATGCAGCAATTAAAAATAAATTATTAATTTTCCAACACAGTGTAAACAAGATTTTGCAAATGACCACAACCCCATTATGAAACAACACACACAAGTGAGCATCTTAGCCTGTACTAAAACAAACAGCCAAAACCAAAAACAACAACAAAAACCAAAACCCGTAATGTGTAAAGTAATCAGGGGTTGTCAGTTGACCTCTAGCATAGTACTATGGTCAGGTTAAGAATTTTTCCTCTAAGGAATTTGGTTATTGCTAAATCTTGTCATCATTATGGTCTACAAACACTGTTCATAGAATTAGCTCTTCCAATGTGTACTGAGGAGGTAAAAAACCAACCTTAAATGTAGAGGTGGGTAGAAGAATTTCCAAGAGATTGATATGGACAGGAAACAAAAGAAAACTTGTGAGACAGGGAAAAAACAAGTAAGACAGCTTGACTGGAATTGCCCCAGTGGGCACACCCTCCTCAGAAAATTATTTTTTTCCTTTTGTTTTTTAACATATGTTTAAAATCTTAAGAAGGTGAAGAGGTTAACAAGGGTTTGTCTGGACTATCAGGTCCTATCAGAGCCACACCTGCACTCTCATAACTTAAAAAATACATGCACTGTTAAAAAATCACATACTTCTGCTTGCCAGGAAATGGCCTAATAAAAATTTCAAATACCACAACAAAAGTCAACCAAATACAATTAGACTGCTTAATTTATAATGGAAATGCATCTACACTTCTCTGCTGATTGCAGGCACTTGACTTTCAGCCCCACTCACAAGATAAGTGTCAGATATAACAGAACTGATTACCAGACTGCATTCAACATGCCTTTCTATGTAGTTTATTCACACTTCTGCTCCTGCCACATCTTGCAGGAAAACAGGACTATCTCACACAAATCCCCTCCTGCATTTTTACTGTTGATATTGTTTCTCAGTTAATAATCCTGCCCTGTATACATGAATGAAAAGAGCAGCTCTTTCCAATGTGTGTCAAATTGAACTAATTTCCTGAACAAATTCATATACCTTTGCAATTCAGTCAAGCCTGTCAAGTGCATAAACTCTACTTGGATTTTCTTGAGCATGTGCATTTCAGACCTGTCACAAAGTGAAAGCAATCAATACCTGCAATAAGCAAAGAAGTCATTCATCATTTTAACTAATATGCCTCTGTCTTCTAATAATAAAAATAAAGTTGTGAAGATCAAACAGCCATCTTACATTTGGTAGATTTGAGAGCACAGGGGTTATATTAAACGCAATTACCGCTTTCTCTCCACACCTCTCTCCCAATAATGAGGTCTGGCAACACAGTTGGGCCCCAGCTGTGACCCCACTGCTAACTCACGTGGGCACCAGGCACTGTGGGGAAGATGGCTCTGGGGACAAGGATGAACAGTGCTGAGGATCACCAGCACGACCCCGGGCCATGTGCATCTGCAACATCCCAGATCCAAGCCCTGGGCAAGCAACAGCCCAGCAGCCAGTGAGTTGTGCCCACGGCAGGGGTTCCCAGCCCCTCTGGTGCCCTGGGCGCTGCCTTGGCTCAGCCTGGCAGGCTCATGGCTTTCCCTGTGCCAGGACCCTGGACCTGCCCTGCAGTCTCAGATGAGATTGCATCTCATCTGAGGCAGAGGAGAGACATTTTCCATAAGCCCCATGGCCTGGGGGCTCTGAAATAAGGCTGCCAGGCTTTTCTGGCCTAAGGTTATTCACTGCTCTCAGGTCCCACACTGGATCTGAGCAAACCAGAGTACACCGGGTGAGAAGCCTTTGAATTCCCTGCTCCTAAAAGCAATGAAAAAATCTCCCATATTCTCCACTTGCACACTTCATTTTGTTAAGTATACAAATTAATATTTTTTAACCTAAGGACAGCACTGGGAAGTAGCTTTCGGGAAGGTAGAATTGGAAATGAAAATAGCAACTACAGCTAGCCATCAATGATCAGAGTAATTATTAAAGTGAGAACTAAGACCTTTCATATAGAGAAAAGTCACCTATTTTATTTCCAAATAAAATGATCATCTACTTCATACCTCAACCTTCTACAGAAGTGGTATTCCATTGTCCAGAAAAAAAAAAAAAGAAAAGAAAAGAAAAACAACCAACTGAAGCACCTACTCTGTTGATGAAAGGTTAGTTAAGATAATTTGCCCTCTAAAGGACGCTACTTACTAACAGAAACAAAAATCCGGCACTCAGGATGACTCCCCATAATTTAAATCTTGGTTTCTGAAGTCTTACTTGTAACCCTGAATGCCCATTAGCTGTTATTTTCTGTAATTCATGTTATACCTAGACATCTACTTAACACTCTGAAACATTTCTGCATGTATTCTACAAGGAAAAACCAGAATTCAAATGGATGAGGAGAAAGATGATCCTTCTACTTAGAATGGGTGTCAGTTCTGTTCAAATCTTACAAATATATTTTACATATGTACTGTCTGTATTTGGTTTTAAAATACACACTCAACAGATGTATGGGTCATATGACTTTAGCTGAAAAGAGCTTCTGGATCTTATTTTTTCTTTGGTTTTGTGTATTAGGTATATCTCCCAAAATTCTTTTCTGATTCTTAATTTTTCTTCTGAAGAATACCTGGTCTGCAAACTGTGAAAAACATATTCTAAATAAAATTTGTAAGAGTCTACAGTCATTTCTTCATTGCACTATAACCTTTCCTGACAATCTACGTTGGAATTTTAGTTTTTTCTTCTTTTGGAGGTTGCAGGAGCCAAAGTCAAGGCTGGAAAAAAAATGCAATAAAAACACATTCAAGTACTAGATTTCATTTACTTCATTTACAGATGTAGAAACTGGTCTTTGTGCTCACCCAGTGATTGAAGTATTGCCAAATTTGGATAAGAAAGTGTTAATATTTCAAAACCTCTTTACATTTTGAAAAAGAATGGTGAGACATTTCTTGCTGAAATTGAAAAGTTATCTAGGGCCACAAAGAGATTTCGCTCCCATGGTTAAACTGAAAAAAAAAAACACATCGATTTTTTTGAAAACAGAGATGCTAGAAGTGTAATATTTATTCTGATACAACCAAGAACAGAATTATACTCCTCTCTATTAAGTTGGTAAATGGTGAAAAGTTTCAGATGTGGTGCTTTCCAATAAAATTAGTGAAGGAACTTACAAGAAGAAATACCAAAAATTATGGCCCTCAAATTGGCATGAAATTTAATCTTACCTTTGATTTTTACTTCTCCATTCAACATTTACCTCTCATCCTAACCTACACGTGAAAATACAAGAAAATCTACCTACTGAAAACCAAAATATTTACCTTAGAAGGAATTTCAGTAGTACAAGGCCCTTTAACTTGTTCAGGAGAAACACTCAGCATATCCCAAAACACTGAGTTTTTTGTTCTAGAAAACAAGACTGGCTTTGGAATATAATACCTTTTACATTTATATAAGTACACACACGGTGTATGTACAAACACACACTTTATCAACATTGACAATGAATGAAACAAATACCATCACAACTGAAATCAGTGGTTGTGTGAAAATACTGCAATTATTCCCCCAGCAAAACTCACAGCTGTCCCCCACTGAGAGTACTGAAACAGCATCACAGCAGAAGTTGGCTCCAAGAGCATCAGGTAACTATTACAAACTGTCTGTGGCATCTCCTTGCCCTGCAAAGCCACTTTGATACAGCTGCCCTCAAATCAAGGCCAACTCCAGGGTTTCCCTGCAGTGGGCATGCCAACACACCTCCAGCAATTTCAGGCTTAAACAGATTATTTTCAGTCACACAGTACAATCATTCCACCTTGGGATTTCAATCAAAGAAGAAAGTCAAATACTGTGGAAGACTAAGATTATATTTCAAAATATGGAAAGGTCATATCTATAACTTAGCTGGAAAAAAAAAGCTACGTGCAATATTTTGAAAAGTTCATTTCTGGAACATGTGGTTAAAATCCAATGAAACCAAGTATAATAAAACATCCCATCTTTCACTTCTCCCCATAAAAATGATTAATTTGTTCATTTATCTGCTGTATATCTAAGTAGTTTTTCCTTCAACCCATAGGTCAATGTTCCACCAAAACAAAGCTGTTACTCTAAAATATCATACTGATGTAAATATTTACATCCTGCTAGTATTACCTCCAGGATCATATGGATGTATTATTTTCAATGAAATACAAACCCCTCTGACCCTCTCAGAGAAGAGTATCTTCATAAGCTTTTTTTCTTTTTTAGCTCCTTTCCTTTCTTGACCACATTTATATTTTTAGCATAAATATTTTTAGAGGTCCTGCAAAGCCTATTCACTTACTTTTCTTTTTGCAAATGAAACTAAACATCTATGCCCAAAAGATCTTTCATTCCCTGTGGACCACATTTTGAAAATGATGAACAAAATATAAAACATTTCAGGCAAAAATCTTTGACAGACACAGTAATACAGATAGGCTCAAAATAAATTCCAGTGCTTTTTGCCCTGTTGATTTAGAATTGGAAAAGGATATACATCAACTCTTCATTTTCAACCTGTCTAGCCCTTATGTTCAGATCACATCCAAGTTAAGATTCAAGTATAGGGGACTGGAACAGAATAGTCAGTTCTGCTTACTTATAAACTGAAGAACCTGCAAAGACAGAAAACGGGAGTAAAACACAGGAAAAATGTGCTCCTATAAAATAGCAAAAAGGGCAGAGAAACAGCTTTTTCCAGCTCAGGTGCAATCTGATATCATGAGGTCTCACAAGACATCTGAAGTGGTCTTGTCATGAACTCATAAAATCCCAATGAAGACTTTTGCATTAGAATAACGTGAAAATGTTCTTGAAATCTGTAATTCTGCTTTCCACTTCAATCCAGCCCTCCAGCGCAGGATGGTTTACTGCTGTCCCTGTTTCTCTTGGGATGCACTTTAAATGCATGTAAGTTTCTGTCAGACAAAAGCACTTCTCATACCAAGTCCATCTTCACCTCTTAGAAATGCAGACTATTCCTGAGAGTACCACTGTTTGTCTCGAAACTATTCTACACAACTGTGAGACACTGGGGAAACTTGAAGAAAGATCACTTTTAGCAAACCTATAAACACCTGAAATAAATTTACAAAAAGCTGCCTAACAGTTCTCTCTCAGTCTAGTTGGATGGATAGTTTTTCAAATTACCACTAACTGACACATTCCATATATTTCTTAAAATCTTCTGTATTTTATCAGTTCTTTTCCTGTCATTTCATTATCTCCAGCTTTGCAGGCATTTTGGTTTGCTTGTCACTGTACATACCTTTTCTCTAATTTATTCTATTTCAACACCTTTCCCATATCAGAATCTCTTTCTCCCTTTCTAGATTACAAAGGCATTGTTTTTTATCTCCAAGAAGTCTTATTTTTTTTCCTCACCAGGCTCAAATCCTTTTTCACTTTACACTCCTTCCAGCAATTTTCATTTCACGTCAGAGTGGCACTTCCAAGCATTGATATGAAAACATTTTACAAAGCTTCTTCCTATCAAGTGTTTAAATAAAATCTCTTAAGTTACATCTCTTGCTTCATTCACTTTCTCCAACAGATTCTGGATGTCAATACCCAAGGGATGTCTTTCCTTCTGTGTCCCTGGAAGGTGGATTCCATAGGTCCCACACTAATGCTTAATTTTGGAAACGTTCACCAGTAAGAATGAAGGTATTTCATATTAGCATAGGAACGGTAATGCTATATAGAAATTATTCAGAAAATGCAGAACATATATATATTTACTATTGACTCCTATAAGGCAGTTAGAACCAAATTATTATTTTCACAGACATGCATTGCACCGTTACTGATGGAAAACAGGACCTTCAAGCAGGACTAAACGTATAACAGATGAAACTTAGAAGTTCAGCTTTACAACTAAAATACCCTAGAGTCCATTTATAATGCTACATTTCCTGGAAAAAATTGTTAAAACTGTTAAAAAACATACATCTCAAAGCAAAAAGTCCATAAAGATTCACTGGAGCCTCATCTGATTCTCAAAGGTCTTTGTAAGGGTCTCCTGTGATTTAATTAACCTGTTTGTACTGAAACCCCTGCAGACGCCCCTAGACTCAGCTGAGCCACAGCAGGCTCAGTGTTTGCAGCAAAGCCCAGGCAGTGCCCAGGGCCGCCCAAAAGGCACCTGACTGAGCAGAGGCCATGCCCCACACACCTGGCAGGGCACCACCACCCAACAGCAGGGAGCAAATGAGGTATGTGAGCCAATTAGCAATCCCAGCACAATGTGTGCAGTAGGGAAACAATTTGTTTTTGAGGCCTCTGCCAATTATGCCACTGTAACAGGCAGGGAAATACCAAGGCTGAAGTGTGTGGTGATATTTGTTCACCTCTTGTTTGTTTCCTCTCCTGCTTCACTGGTGTCAACGCCCTTACGGATGCAGGACAAAGCGCTGAACCCATTTCATGCTCAATATTCTGAATTTAAGAGAGTCACAGACATGATGAAACTGGCCAAGATGCTGAGACTACTGATCTGAGAAAGCCTCTCCAGGGCTGGGGCCTTCCCAGTCCAAAATAAACAGCCAAGGGGAGTCATAAATCAGTTCCACATCATCTAATACTCACTCTCTGTACTCTGGTGACATCCGATGGCTAAAAGCATAATAGATGTTTCTTCGGTTTCAAAGAGCAGTTATCCAAGTTTCCTTTTTCCTTTTTTTTTCAGTAGAGAAGCAAAAAAAATAGTCACAAGAAATCCTCCAACTATAGTGACACCCATATATTTTCAGGGAAAAAGTAGCAATCATAAGTTAATAGCTGTGAGCCTTAGTGTTAATTTGACCAAGTCTACTTCCCACGCATTCTACAGAATTTTTCAGTAAGCAAAACCTATACATTCTTCAAAGTTTGAAAATCTGCCCATTTCCAGCAAACAGGTATTTTTAAAGAAACCAGCCCAATTCCAAAATTTATTTTAGAGCCCCATGTCATTACTAGCTTCAGTACAATTTTTCCTGCCAAAGAATTGACAGTTTGACCAGGAAGGCATCAAACCCCAGAAGTAATCCTGAAAATTTCCATCTCACTATCTAATGTGCTTGAAGGTATGCACATGCTCTGGCATGCCTGTAAATAGCAGCCCTCTCTCACAAACTGCTTCTGTAATTAGTATTGCTACATTTCTAACTACAGTCAATACCTTCACAAAATAGACCTATTCAAACAACGGAAATGTCAAAATGATTTAGTGTCTCCCAGAAACTATTTTAGAGAAGAAGCACAGATAATACTTGCAAAAAAGTTTTCATAAATTCTTGTGGAACTGTAGGAATGAAGATAAAACTTGAATTACTTTCATTCCATTTTGAATTTTTAATAAAAACTTCCGTGTATTTTTAAGTGAACGTGTCTCCATTTCTAGCTCATCAGACAATAGAATAGTGATGTTGCATCAACGTGAGAAACAACCAAGTGATTTTAAAAATCTGAAGCTATTATTTTAACTAAAAGCCTATTTCTTAATTAAGTCATGGGAATTTCAATGTACAGCATGCTTCCCCACACTTAGCTACCAGTTCTCATACTTCTCTTACAACATTCCATAGCAAATGTTAAAAGAAGAGGAGCTGCCAAGCCATAATATCTGTCATAAGATAAGAGATTGCAGTTTACTTCCTGCTGATTTATCCCAATGACAATACATCAGTGCCCACCTTTCCATTTCAAAAATTGCCACTGGTATTGAAGGAGTTTCAAATGGGCTTAAACACAGCAAGGAAGTTTAAACAAATAAGGAAAATCACAAATTGTTATGGATTGGCCACGGGTTTTGCACAATTACTTAGTTAAAATTGGGGTTTATGTTCCAGGAGGTACTACTTTTACATCATTATAAGTTTTCAGTTAAATTTCATTTTCTCCATGGCCAAGAAATACGAACCTTTAATCATTATGCCATAGCTTTAGCAATGGGTCATGAGTGAAATCAGATTATTTGTTTCAGTTCAACAACCATGGAATGAGACTCTGCAGAGCACAGTACAGAAAAATGAGAAATATGTTATTCCTTATTTGCGAAGGAAGAAAGCAAAGGTTTATTGTGATAGGCAATTGCTGGGAGAGAGCTGGAGATTTTTGTTAATGTATGTCACTGCTGATATGGCTTATAGGTATCAGTAAAAGTTAAATAATCAAAAGCAATGCTCTGCTTTGCAGAATAAAAGAAATGCCTGCAGTAAATGTTTGAGAAAAATGAGCCTCTGGTAATTTCTAAAATCAACCATGCCTCAAGTCAATGAGCTGAAAAAGCTTGCGGGAAGAAATGATCCATCGAAACCACACTGTTTTATAAAAATTTCACTTTCATCAAGACTGCAAAATAAAAAGTTTTTTCCTTCTCAGTCCCCTGAAAATGTTACACTCTATCTCATCACCTTTTCTGAACACCCACCACCACTCCTGCAGTAACACAATGAAACTCAGAAGAGGTTCCTCACCACCTTGGGCACCTGCCCCTTTCAACAGCTCTGTTGGTGCACACAAGTGACTTGTGCTCATTAGAAAGGCTGGTGCAATATCAGAGGGATCTACATAAACCCCACATTTAGCTTACTTTACTGCTTGAATTCTGGTCTCCAGTCAAACTTTACATCCAACTTGGTTACTTTGTCATTATAAATGGAGGGAGAGCCAGATGTTCTCCTGTGCACACTTGACTCAAACATACTGCAGCATGCCAACAGCTTTAAGTAGTTTATGTTGAGTCCCCACTGTTGTTATGCAACAGGTACTTAAGTCAAAACTGATTTGAGTATTTCTTACGAAAGCATCAATATGTGTTAGTTGTACATGAGAGATGCAGAGAAAATGTTCCTCCACAGGACAGGTGCAAGACCAAGTGACTTGCAAACACCCAACCTCTGTCACTCTGGTTCTTTAGGCTGGGCAGAAAATACTCACTCAAGAAGGTAATTTTTTAATGTCTGACCAAAAAAAAGCAAAGTTGAATTGTCAGCATAAACAGTAAGATATGCAGGTGTAGTCCAGGGGTTAGGGATTTTTGGTTTGCTTCATTTTAATCAAGACACTGGCTGTTAATAACTGGGGGTATTTCTCAGCAAGCAAGTGGATTAATGCCTCTGATTAATTCCACACAGATTATTAAAGCAGCTAAAAGAACCTAAATTACACCTACAATTTTATTTGAATATAAGAATTCCAAATGAAATTACTTCTCCTTTTGGTGGAGTTCTCAAAACCTGAATACACCCCCTGAAAAAGAGATCAGTTGGGTTCATGAAGAAGTAGCAAAGGGAACACAGCTCAGTCAAACATAAAAATAAGTCCTACTACTAAACTATTTGTCTGAGGAATACCAGCACTTATGCATTTGTAGGTGTGCCTGTATATGCAGTACTCTCCTAATACAAAATAAAAATGATAAAACCATTCCAATACAGGAAGGATAAAACTAATGACAAAAAGGTAAAGAATACCTTTAACCCAGCACAATGCAGTTTCATGGCAAAATTCACCTCTGAGGACAATGAGATTTCTTCACAACTCCAAACTATGGAACAAAATTCCATTCAGTCAAGGAACGATTCAGATTTCAAGTCCAAAATCTGACCCATAGGTGATCCACACTGATTTGGGTTATTTAATTTAAAAGTAAACTGTATTTTGAAAAGGGCATGTAGTGCATATTCTACTGGCATGATGGCCTACACACTGAACAGGTTATGTTTAAAGAATATATGTTTGTTCAGGGCAGTCAATTAAAGAAATTACTTATTTTAATTAAGCTGTGTTCTTACTTCAAGTAATTCTTGTTTTCTACCTTTAAGCAGATTGAATTTTCAGTCTGCTGTTTTATAGGTATTTCTGATCTTCTGGAACACCCTTACTCAGCAGGGCTGATTTGTGGCATCCCATCTGCTGTGCACCAGTGGTTCTGAAGTCAGGCTAAGTGCATGCTGGTTACATGTAGTTAATAAAATGTGTTAGCTTCACATCAGTATCCCCTGAATTTTGTAGACTTCCTTCACAACAGAAACATTCACAAAATTGAAAATCTTTCCTTTATGTTATTATACATAAACCTATAGATATATATATGCCAGGGGTCCCCCAAGTTTAAACTGGG
The DNA here is from genome assembly GCA_013390105.1 of Tichodroma muraria. Lineage (NCBI taxonomy): Eukaryota > Metazoa > Chordata > Aves > Passeriformes > Sittidae > Tichodroma > Tichodroma muraria. Next base: position 22,681 of record WAAG01046480.1, read on the forward strand.
AGATATTACAGAAGACATTGGCATAGAATAATTTCTTGAATCAGGGCCACGTTTTTGTACTTCATATAATGCTACTTTTTCACCTACTTTGATAAAAAGATCCCAGCATGATACTAGGTGTTTGCACTGTTGAAAATAGGGAGCCCTTCCTCAAGAGAGAAAAAAAAACCCTAAGGCTTTACCACTGCCTTCATTTAAAAACAAACAAAAAAATCCTCAAGTTCAGTTGTTTGGTTTTTTTTAAAAAAAAGGCAAAAACCAAACATGATAAGGCAAGGACTGATGGAACTGATGGATGAATCACACACACAACCATCTTATACTATTTTTCTACATTCCTCATCCTAAACTATGGGTAAGGTGACCAGCAGCAGTGTCTCAACCAGCAAGAGACAGCAGAAATTCCTTAAGCTACTTGACTGGAAAGGGCAACTTCCAGGTTCATATTCATAATGAGGTCTAAGAAACTTGGGTGGAAATCTGTATTAGAGTATATTTGGTATTAATTGTTCTTGTAAAACTCATGAACTTTGAAAATGTCTGTGAACATTTTAAGCTAAGATGTGAAGTGAGTTTCCGAGACTAATTTGTGTTGGCACTGTCCAAGACAGAATTACAAACAGATGTTCTAGGTCTGTCTGTAAAACTAAGAGATTGGGGGACAAAAGTCTTCTGAACGATTAATGATATTGCCAGAATAAATAAATATGCGGTCATCTGCTAAGACTAAATATATATAAGCACATAACCCCAAACCAAAGTAGAAATCCTATGAAAAGATCAGACAGATTAACATAAACTAGGCAGCGCCAAAACAGTATTTTTAAGACACCAGAAGAACATGGTACAACTCTTTTTTAGAGCGACATTAATATATATTTAGTAGTGCTACCACATACAAAAAAAATACATTTGGGGAAAAAAAAAGTCATTGAGATCTGGACTCTGTTAGCTGAGG
>WAAG01046501.1:1711-38922 GCA_013390105.1 Tichodroma muraria
TGGCCTGCGCCGCCGTGCTGCTGGCCGAGCTGCTGGAGCGAGTGGCCTTCTACGGCATCACCTCCAACCTGGTGCTGTTCCTCAACGGGCCGCCCTATGGCTGGGAGGGCGCGCAGGCCAGCCAGGCGCTGCTGCTCTTCATGGGCATCACCTACCTGGTGTCGCCGTTCGGGGGCTGGTTGGCTGACGCCCTGCTGGGCAAGTTCGGCACCATCCTGCTCAGCATGGCGCTGTACCTGCTGGGCATGCTGGCCTTCCCCGTCATCGCCGCGCCGCACACCCGCCAGGGCCTCTGCGGGGACATCCCCCTGTTCCCCGTGGAGAACTGCTCCTCGCCGGCCGCCAACGCCACCCTGGCGCCCTGCTCGCAGGTGGGAGCCACCCGCTACTGTGCCACCGCCACCTTCGTGGGACTGGTCCTCGTGGGGCTGGGCGTCGGCTCGGTCAAGGCCAACATCACCCCGTTCGGGGCAGACCAGGTCGAGTATTGTCTGGCAGCTGCTGCAGCGCTCGTGGGTGCCCCAGGGGTGGCAGAGGGGCTTGCCTTGCTGGGGTGGACAGTGCCCGACCGAGTGATCTCTCTCTGGGTGTTCACCCCGGAGGGAATCGCATCACCCAGCTCTGTTCCCCGTGGAATGCAGGCGGTTGTGCCCTGTTTGGTATAATTTTGGTGCCTGTGGGGTGTCAGATCCCTTATGACCATTGGTTTCCTGGTTACCCTGCCGTAGCTGTGGCATCGCAGTCGGCTAAGCCATCCCCTTGAGGACTCGGGTTAATACTGAATACTTAATGGCCATTAAGTGGACTGTTAATTATCCTCCCTGGTGAGTTTGTACCCACTTAATTTAACCTCAGAGCCCATCAGATGAAGTACAGGATACACATTTTAGCTTTGACAAGATGCCATGGGCCTTCTAAGGCAGCGTCAGAGGCATTTACCACCCTGTGATAAAGGAAGGCTACAGAACAAACAGTTTTTATGATTTAGGTATTTGTGCACGGCATTGCCCTTGAGTGGTATTTTTGTGCGGGCTCATGCTGCATCACATGATGGGGGAAGCTGCTCTGACCGTGGTAAACATCACCGGGGCTGTTCCCATAAGGACACATCCTGTCGAATGACCTTATCCCGACCTACTGCAGTGATGTCATTCCTTGGGTCATCACTGCAGAACCCAGTGGCTTCACAGAAAACATCTGAGAGGCACCTTGGAGTTCAGTAGCAACTGGAATGCTCTGTTACGTGTTATTTTTTTACAGGCCTGTGCTAAGGCGGTGTGCTGGCTGTGGATGTTGAAATGTAATTTCTGCTTTACAAATGGAGAATTTCAGTATGCTCAGGTACTAGTGAGCAGCTTTTCTAACCAGACTGAAAGTCCACTTGCATATGTGTTTACTGGCTCGCTGAGGTATGGCTAGAGCAGGTATCAGAAATGCCATGAATTCTTTGTAAGAGGGAGGATCCACCACAGAATCATTGCCAAACATACCTCTGTTCTCTGTTGTGCAGTTTGCATTTGTCATTCTTTGGCATTTCATGTATTCTAAATTCTGGAGTCCTTGGTGAAAGGCAGTATATAAATATAAAACATTATTATAGCCCAGGATTGTGTGTCCCCAGTGCATTAGTTCTGCTTAAGCCAGCCTGAGCCCATCAAGTGAAATAGCTTTACTATGACTTTATCTTGTAAGGTGTTTCTCAAAACTGACTGCTTATCCCCAGAACGCTTTATGAAAGTTAAATATGGGAGATAAATAATGGCAGGAACAGAGCAAAAGAAGAGCCTTTGCCAATGGAAGTGTAGCTGTTGTAGCTGGTTTTTGTAAAGGCTTTTCCCCCAGGATTTCAAGGCAGGCAGTTTTTGGCTGGGTTTGCAGATAATTCACAGTGATTTACGTTGGGTGAAGCAAAAGAAATACTCCTTTCAGGGCCATAATAATCAGTGGAGCTCTGCCAAGGACTGAATTTTCCCCCTTCTCTCTTTTTCTGGCTTATCTCTTGTTAAATATTTTACAGCGTGCCACTTACCTTGGTGTGCAGCTTGGGGCCCTCTTGGGTGCCTTCTCCCTGCACAGGAATGTAGAAAACTGCTGGGGAAATGTGTATATATCTATATAGCTATATATATCTATATAGTTTTATATCTATATCTATCTGTCTGTATATCTGAGAACAAAATCTGTCTCCCAGAGCCACATTCTTGGGAGGCCAGAGCACACTGCAAACATGTTTTAGCTGGATGTGTGCTGGTAAGATTTCTCCTCTTTCCCCAAGTACCAAAGGAAAGGATGAATTGTATATCATGTACTTTAGTTGGCACAATCACCTTTCAGAATGTTAATTTCATTTCATTGCAGATCTCTTAAAAATTACCATGTGAACTTTTCAGCTTCAGTGTGTGTGTAGAATTTGGGTGGGGAGCTCTTGTGTAATGAGAGGTTTCTTTATTTAGCAGAATCACTTTGTGGAAAATCGGAAGCTGAATCGCAGTGCTTTTCTCTGAGGTTGGAAGATGTGGTTTCTAGCTCTGTTAAATGCCTGCTTTTAGAAGTGCTGTTCAAGTAGAGTTAACACCGAGTAACTTCCACCAGTCAGCTCAGCAAAGAAAGTTCCTGCACAGCTGGGACAGCCCAGCTTTTCTCAATGTGTTCATAAATGTTTTTCTAGAAGCTGCAGACCGATCCATCCTGCTGCTCTAAATCTGAGCTGATGGTTCTCGGAATAGTGTGGCTGCTCATGTGATCCTCTAACCTGGCACTTTCCAGTTCCCCTTTCGAGTGTTTTGCTGTCACTTCCTGTTCCATGGAGCAGTTTGTGACTTTCTGCAGTTAGGAAACAATAGGGCTCTTGCTCATTATTGTGAAAGCTGCTTCAGATTAATAGTCTGCTACTATTCTGGCACTGAAGCCAGAAGAGTAGCAGACTCCTAATCAAGTATCAGCCATAATCGTTCTAATTATAGCTGGATCTCTGTCAGGGTTACAGCGATTAGAGAGGCCAGGTTTCACCCACACTGTGCCTTCCCTCTGAACGGCCTTCATAGCCAATAAATCCATCAGGCCATAACTGCCAGAGATCTTCCAGCTCTGCTAAAGTTGTTGTTTTACAGTTGCTGTCGGAAATTGCTGCTGTAAAGATGGCTTTAGAGTGATTTTCAGCCTTTATTTATTTGTAGAGCATAGATTTTCCAGCCTCTGGATAAGGATGGGGAGCCACTTACGAAGATCTGAAGGTCCCTGACTGCAGCTGACTTTGTTGTTGCTGCTGTCGAATTTCTTACGAGCCTGTGGAGCTCGAAGGCTCTGCGGAGAACAAGTTTGAAACAAGGTGTGGCATTCACGAGGCCAGTTAATAACAGATGGGAGAGGAAGCAGACTTTCTATGAGGACTTGCAGCATTTTACTATAAAACTTTGAAATTACGTAGCAGCTGAGTAATACTGTGGAGCTCAGCCACCCAGCTCTCTGAGAGGATCTCAGAGAATAAGTGGTGGTCAGCAGTGATGGATTAGAGGGTCGGGATTCTGTAAATTTCACTGCACGGAACTCTCGTCATTGTACCTTCTCCGGTAGGGTGAGGACGAGGACAGGGTTCTCTGTTTCATCCTTGCTCTGTTGTGTGGTTGCCCTCAGAGTTGACTGGGAAGAGTTTGGGGGTGTTTGTTACATTTGTTGCTTGTGACCGTCAGTTGATTGCAGGAACAAATGAAAACAGCCACTGTCATGAACTTCGGAATGGTCTTGTTCCTTTCTTGTGGGGTTTTGACAAGACATCTTCATAGTTCTTTGTCTTTGAGAAGATATTCTGCCAGGTAGTTCGGTGGGACTTGTATTCAGTTATTAATATTTACCAGTTAAATGCCATAGTGGCATTTCAGACGTGGCTCTGATGTGATTTTTAGTGCAAATATATACTTTGATAAAGAAGGAGGGGATGGATTCTCTGCATTTTAAGTCTGTGGTGTGTCTGTCCTTTGAGCATTGCCTTCCTTTTGGTCACTCTGTTCCAAAAAGGACACTGGAGATGGTGAAGGAAGTTTCTGGGAAGGGCCACAGACACGGTCAGTAGTTTCCAGGTGAGGAATCACTAATCAGTCCAAATTTCCTACCTCTGGAAAGGCAACAGAAAGAAAGATGCATCAGTGGTTTGTGCCAGCAGTGGTCAGGGGAGAGAGGCAGCAGTGGAGCAGGAATGGGACGGAGCTGAGCTGTCTCTGTTGTTTCCTGGGACGAGGTGAAAGGTTCAAAGCAGCCGAGTGGAGGTAAGGCTTCCCACTGTGTAATTACCTGGGGACTCTTTGCCACGGGATGTTATGGATTCGGAAAGCTGACCTGGGTTCAGAGGCAGGTTGCACAGGCTCGTGGAGAGGAGAGCTGCTGCATTGATTAAGTGGAGGGAAGCCATCCTTGGTTCAGGAAGCTTCTCAGGAGCTAATGGTCGGAGGCTGGGATAATGCTTGACAGAAGCCTCATGCTGTGCTTCCCTGTTCTTACCTGGATCAAAGTTTGCTTTCTTCTCCCAGCTTTCCTTTGCAGAGATGTCAGCAAGGTCATGTGCAAGAGGGAGGATGAGAAGTCATCCTCCTTGCAGAAACAAGCGAACTGAGACTTTGTGAGGAAGAAATGGAAACTTCATCAAACAGATTGCTAACACTTCACACGAGCTGGAGCTCCGTGTTCCCTGTAATTGTTGCTAACATCCTGCTGCTCATTGGGCTTCAGAAGGAATTCCTAGATTGATACACTGCTGCAGTTGGTGAAAGTTAGGAATTGAGCACCAAGATGAAGCTGGAGAGGGAGAATTTCTTGGGTTTAGTCTCCAGGATTGAATCTGACATTCCTGAATGCCTGACAATGCCGTTAACTATGCACAGGAACAGATACTTTAATATTTCCTTTGTTGGGCTTGGCTAAATGGTACAGGTGGGTTTGTGCACCACTGGGAAACCTGAAGCTGTTAAGCAGAACTGCCAGTGTTGGAAACTCATATTAGGACACAGCTTGCTTTTCATATTACAAACTAAATACGGATATTTTGAAGAGCTGGCAAACGAGGAGGGGAAATTTGCAGTTACAAATGAAAAATAACTGACTCAGCGAGGCTGGTGCATGGCACTGACCTGCTAGTCACTGGTAATGGCCTTTCAGTCATCAGCCACTGACAAATACAGTATTAAAGATTCTTCTACGGACTGCTTGATCTTTTCAATGTATTTCAAATTTTGATTTGCATAATTTCTCTTACATCACCTCTTATGAGTGATGCTGGGTTCCTGGGACTTAATTACAGAATGTGGGGTAACTTACAGTAGGCAGTAATAAAGAGGGATGGTGAAAACTGTACAAGATAGTTCTATAAACCAGGGATGTCTTTACTTTCACTGGAGAGACACCGAGAGCTTCGAGCAGAAAAATAACAAAATATGAGCAGCACTGACTTAGAGGGATAAATATTTACTGGGGCCTCATGATCCTCAGGCAACCCAAATTTAATTAGTTTTTTTTAAAGGTCAGAATGACAAGTCCTCAATTTGTGTTCTGATGAGAGGCATTAAGACTGTTAAAATTTAAATTTGTTGTTTAATTACCAAGTATTCATTTGAGGCTTAGAAAATGGAATAGTTTTAACTGTTATGTAAATACAGTTAGAAGAAGCAATTGTGGCAATACGTGAATTTTTTAGGTAGCTTAACTTTTTGTTACTAAAAGATAGTTACTTAAACTCCTGTGGGCTGTGGGATGTTAATCTGAGGGAGCTTTTTGTGGAGAAATGGCCCAGTGAGAGTCAGTGCAGTAGAAATAATAATGGCCTCTCTGGGGAAGCTGTGTCTCTCAGTAGTGTGGCTTTTTTATGCCTGTGCTGAGCTTCTAGAAGGTTACTTACATAATGGTGCAGCTCACTGAGGTGTCATTTCATCAAATACCATGTGAAGCCCAAAACACTTAAATCATTTCTTGTGACTCTAGGTGAAACCCGAACTCTTCAGCCTATTGAACTTGTTTGAATTCTAATTCAAAGATTCTAATTCTGTTTAGCCTTATTTTCTTCAGAAACTGAAGGGCTTGCTTTTAATCTTTTCCAGGTCAAAGACCGGGGTCCGGAAGCCACGAGAAGATTTTTTAATTGGTTTTATTGGAGCATTAATTTGGGAGCTATCCTCTCTCTGGGAGGCATTGCATACATCCAGCAGAACGTGAGCTTTGTGATCGGATACAGCATCCCAACAGTTTGCATTGGGATTTCATTCATGGTTTTCTTATGTGGGCAGAGCTTCTTCATCACCAAACCTCCTGATGGTAGTGCCTTCACAGACATGTTCAAAATTCTCACATATTCCTGTTGCTCCAAGAAGAGCCACGGGGAACATCCAGCAGACAGGTTTGTGATGAGCTCTTCTGTATGGCCTCCGTTCAGTCAGCCTAGGGCTGGAACTGCTTAGTTCCTCTGGCTGGTGGTAACTCCCACCAGAGTCTGCAGGAGGATGAGCAGGTTTGCTCTGGGAGCTGGAGAGCTGGAGTCCTGGAGATGCTTTCTGGGAGTGGAGGGGTGCAAGAGGGGCACACTGAGATCACTGGGTCTCCCCGCAGCCAGATCGTGGTGTCAGCTGAGCTCTGTGTCCCGCCAGCTCGGGCTCCTCAGGGTGTAATGGAACCTGACCGTGCTGCTCTCAGCATTGGTTGACTTTCTTCTCTGGTAGATATGTTTGTGGATGCCTCCTGGTTTCAAAAGCACTGTCATCTGCATTTCATGCTGTAAGTAGCTTGATGGGGAGCCAAAATTTTTCCACTCTTAAGAGCTGCCTGTGGAATACTGGTGGTTGAATTGAATCTCTGGTAAGAGATGTCAGGTGCCTCCCCTGCAGGGGGGTTTCATGTGTTCAGATTGCCAAACAGTTCAGTGGCTTAACAAGCAATATCACAGAATACAGGTTACTCTAAGTTCTGCCAGTTATTTAGGGCTGGGGTGTGAGGGGAGGATGGGAAATAAGGAAACTTCACAGCAGAAGGTTTCCTCTCGTGTTTCCACCTGCTGGGGATCCATTCTGGCCTAGCTGTAACTTGCATGAATTACTTATTTTGGAAATGCATTAGCTTTTTATAAGGAAGACGAGCTTGCCAGTTATGTTTAACTAAACATTTCAAATCCTTTCCCAAAGTGAAGGCCAGGGAGTGCTGCACCCGCCTCGCAAGCAAAGCCTCTTCGAGATGGCCAAGCTGTCTCGGGGGGGCCCCTTCAGAGAAGATAAAGTAGAAGATGTAAAAGCTCTTGTCAAGATTATCCCTGTCTTTCTGGCTTTAATACCTTACTGGACAGTGTATTTTCAAGTGAGTAGTTCCAAATGGCTACAGTTATATTTTACGTAATTTCTAATTTAACATTTTTTGGGGTGTTCTCTCATAGATAGGAAGCTTACCTTGAAGTTGAGAGATGAAAAATGACTGCTAAGGAATACTCCCAAATAATATTTTGACCTAATAATAGAAAAAAAATCATTAGAATTGTAGTTAAGACTCACAGTTGTACACATTCACAAGTCTTAAATACTGTGCTGTGTTTCATCTTGCAGTCATTTCACATATGTTAGGGTAAGTGGTCTAGACCTCATTTTAATTTTCAGGTTCTGTCCTATGGAGATGATTTGGGATATCACATATGTTTTGGGCAAAAAAAATAGTGCAGGAATTGCTTTCAAAGACACACGAAAGATTCCTTGTGGTTTTAGTAAAAATAACTATAAGGTTAAAAAGTCTTGTAATGTTCTGACTGTAATTCTTTTCAGTTTGCTGTGTTGGCATTTCACCTCTGGTATAGTCCTTGTTAATTGTTATAAAATGGAAAAATATCTTGCTCTCAGCACTCCTTGTCCAAGTAATCTCAACTCCTCTTTCCTAATGCTAGATGCAGACAACATATGTGTTGCAAAGTCTCCATCTGAGAATTCCCGAGATATCGAATGACACCAACTCCATCCATACGGTGAGCAGAGCAGAGCAAGTGCAGAGTACCTTTCTTTAGTTGAAATGCAAGTTAGGTCAGTATTGTACCGAAATTCCAGGAAGTTCAGGTAGTGCCTTTGGGGATTTAGGAGCACGATGCACATCCCAGATTTTGTCATACCAGCAAATATCTGGCGTTCACACCAGCCTGTTCTGGGTGCGTTCAGGTGACTCTCACTGCTTGCATCAAGAGTTTCTTAATCCTTCAGTGGCCGAAGTCTGACCTTTGAAGCAAGCTGATCGATTTCCATGTCCTGAGTTTTCATACCAGCACAGAAGCATTTCTGCAAGCCCAGTAGGAATCAGTACCCATCCTTAAGTGATACATTAACGTTTGGAATTTTGGACACATTTGTTGCTTTAGATTGCCTGATCAGTAATCACTTTACCTTTAGCATATTGAAAGAAGCTGTTCTATCAGTATTTTTCAAGAAGGGCTGGCATCACGTGATTGCAGAAATGGTACAGAGAAGTAAACCCATAGGATTTACAGGATACATGTGTTACACCACCCCCTCTATTCATTTGACAAGTGTAACTTGATTTTAATTGAATTTTGCATTTACTTTAGTAAGACTCTGTTTCTACTGTTCTGTGGCATATTTCTGATAGTTCTAAGCTTAACAGAAGATATACAGAGCTTGGCTATTAAATACTTTTCATGACTGAACTGGGTAAAAAGTTTAATTCTGTCAGATGAGAAACTGAGCTTACAAATGTATGAGCAGCCAGATTCAATGAAAACCTGAATAGCTGAATATTTTCTTCCACTTTTAAACACTCTTATTTGACTTTTCACAATGTCTGTCAGCGCATTGTTGTTTATTTTGGCTCAAAGTGTTCAATCAAAACCTTTTTTTGTAAAATAATAGTAAAAATCAGCTCCTAAGTATGAAATTGCCCACTTGAGTCATCTCCCCTTCCAGTTTCCAGCAGCCTGGCTGACCATGTTTGATGCTGTGCTTATCCTGATCCTAATACCCTTAAAAGACAAACTGGTGGACCCCATTTTGAAGAGGAATGGCTTGCTGCCATCCTCGCTGAAGAGGATTGCAGTTGGAATGTTCTTTGTGATGTGCTCTGCCTTTGCTGCAGGTAAGAAAATGACTTGGAGATCTCCTGACATAGTGAATTGTTCAGCTCACTGCAACAGCATTTTTTAAAAAACTGTGTGAATATTTAATCCATCATTATTCAGATCTTTTTTCGCAGGATGGTTGGAGTGTGCCTTCGTGGATGCATTTCCTTCAATAAAGGGGATTGTATCCAAAAATTTACTAAACTGTTTTGAACACTTGCAATAAAATTGGACCGTTTTTCTTGCCTGAAGTAGACTTTGCATATACCCTTTAAAAATGTTTCTTCATACATTCTGACTTCCAAGTACAAAAAAGCTGAAATTTTACCTAAAATCCTTTCCCCTGATCTGAAATAATAAAGATAGGTTATGGCTGAACAAGAGTTTCCTCCCACTCTGGGTTTTTTCTCCCCTATCTTCCTGTTCCCTAATGTTTGGGAATTAGTGTAGTGTAAAATAGCTGAGCTGTAGCATGAAAGGGAAAAGATGGCAGCTCTTCTGGCCCCATAAATCAGCTGCTTTTGAGATGATTTCAAGTTGTTAAGCGCTGCTGATGTGGAACTGAACATCTCTGAGCAATGCTTCACAGAATCTATAGCCCTCACCAGCATCACTGTAATGAACATATTGATAAAGCATTACAGCATTAAATAAATTCATTGCAGCACTTGGGATCCCCTATATTTTAGGGAGAGAGACACTTTATATAAGATTTCTTTCAATGTGAGAGGTAATTATTAGGCCAAGGTCACTTAGTGGGCAAGGAAAGTTCTTAAAGCAAAGTCATTTAAAGTTAAAATAGAAGTGTTTCTCTCATTCCATGTTTCTTAGGACGCTGTTGCTGCAGAAGAGGATGATGTAAAACATATAAATGTCAGCTCTTTAAATAGAACCTGTGGGCTCACATATAAGGGAATTCAAAACCAGCAATATCTGTCTTTACTCGTGGTGGGGAAGAGCACGTCAAGCTGTGATAGCTGAGTTGGGGAATGGCTTCATACAGCAGAATTCCTTAAAGTTTCAAATGCTTTTTTCAGTTCACCTACAAATGTAACACATGAATTTGTTGCTTTGATTCTCCCCAAGTCTTCCCCAGTGGAAACTGAAAAGGTGAATTTGGGTGATTATTTACAATCTGTTTGGAAAGTTTAACCTCTTGGAGCAACTTAACATCTCTTCATCGTAACAGGAATTCAGGAGCTTCAGCTGTGACAAATGTGGGCTTTAGGAAACTGTTTATTTCTAGCAAGGTGTTGGTTCAGATGTTCCATGCAATTTTTATTTTCTCATTAAGTGGTATTTATAGCTGCCATATTTTAACATTCTTAAAACACACTACTACTTCCAACCATTGCTGCCTTCGAGAGGGACAGTGAATGAAATCTTAAACATATGGAAATGTCAAGAATTTGCTATCATGGCTATATCTTAATGATTTGTTTGTGCCATATTTCCATTTTGACTTGCTTATCTAACAGCCATTAGCTGTGGACGCTACTCAGGCTGCCTGTTAGACTGGCTGGATTATTTAAGATATTTTATAAACTGTAATAAAATACAACTGATTAGATTTAATGAACATCTGCTGTGCTTCATGCATCTTATGGTGAATTCTGAGCAGCAATGTTCAAGGTAATTCAACTGGAAAATCTACTTCATTTATAGAGTTTAAACCATTATAGCAAGAACTTCAGATTGTTTTAACTACTAAGAGTGTAAAATTAAACATGGAACTTGTCCATCTGAGTCTTAAAGGAAGAATCAATAGATTCCAGATGCTGAAGTAGTTTGAAGATGAATTTATGACAAAGTTTGGTGTGTTGTAGTTGTGCTCCTAGGTGGCTCTATGCTTATTTTGTAAGAGTATAAACACATCAAGATCACTTGATGTTTTGAGGTGCAGCAATTCTGCGTTGAGTGTAAATAAATGAAATTATGTCTGAGCTCTTAAATGATTCTACTGCTTTGTTTACATTTTAATTAAGTTCCACTCTAGCGTGTTTGGCAGCTATATTAAAATGAAAACATCAAGAAATCCAGTTTTATTTTAATTACAGCGGCTCTTCATAGAGCAGAGGGCACTGAGGTGGCTGAAGAGCTAAAGAAAGATACATGAGAATAAGATGGGTCACCTAAAAAGAAGTGAGGAATATCGAGAAAATACGGTGGCTGGCCTGACATGAAGCAGTAATAAATTCAGAAGAGTCTTTACCTCAAGCCCAGACGTCAGTAAGAAACTGGGCACTGTCACTTAGCAGAGAGATGCTGATGTGGCTGGTCCCCTGAGGGTTTTGTGTCCCGGCTTGGGGAGGACACGGGAGAAGAGGGATCAGCTGTGCTTTAGGAACTGTGCCTGTCTGCGTGCGGAGTGCCCGCAGCGGGGCTGTCCGTGCCATCCTCCCCTGGGTGCCCCAGGCAAGGGGAGCTGGCACTGGGGAAGCAGATGCACACGCTGTGACACCCGTGAAGCATCCTGTCTGAGCCCTGCACGCTGGTTTTTGTGCCAGGAGGGACGTTTTGTGCCCCGGGATGAGGTCAGGTCTTGGCTCAGGAAGTAGAAAGAGCCCCGAGCTGACAGCACTGGATGGGGGGCTGGGAGAGTAACCCACACTGTAGGAAGCAGTGGCAGTGCCTCAGTCCTGCTCCTCTCAATTGTGATGAATAAATTCACCTTATTTCCAAGGCTAGGAGATGAGAGTTCTTTTATAGAGGTCTCTTTTGGGTGAAGCAGGGAGTTTTATTAACTATTAGCTATTCTGTGTATTTTATGTAACTGTGAGTCAATCGTTTAATCTGGGCAACTTCAACAAAACCCTACAGCATTATTTGATATTCACTTTCTACTTTAAACTGTTGTGCTGAGCAAGCTAAAATTGCTTATATTTTACACTATCATGTCTCTTTTTCATTCCATATGAAGTACTTCCTATGCAATGTATTGCTTGTAAATCAAGCTCTAATGAGCTCTTGGATCTCTTCGGATGAAAAGTGTCATATAAATATCATAATCATATTCATAGAGGGTTTTCATAGCTCTACAGGACTGACTGCTGTAGCCATTTCCATAAGCAAAAGGGTTTCTAATTTATGAATACTATGGTGGCAGTTGAAATGGTTCAACAGTGCAAAGTAGTAGTTTGTGAAAATGAGATTGTCTTTAAAAAAACCCTAACACAGTGTCCATGAGAGCTCTGAGCTGATCCATCCCGAAATGGGCTAAGTGTTTGTGTAATTATTGCTGCTGAATGAGCATATAATCACTAATTCTGAGGCAGGACAACTGTATGTCTTGAAATAACAACTGCAAAAGGAGTCTGAAATGCTTTATGTCAGGAAATAAATACATATTCCTCTTGTATCATTTCTAATTGTAATGCAGGGCTGAATCCTAATTTAACTCTTAATATGGAGAACCAATGTTTGCATCTTAGGTCAATCTCTTTTCCCTCCCCTTCCACACAGGAATTCTGGAAAGCAACAGACTGAAAATTGTAAAGGTTAAAACAATTAACCAGACAATTGGGAACGTTACATACCATGCTGCAGATTTGCCAATCTGGTGGCAGATTCCTCAATATGTGCTGATTGGATTCAGTGAAATATTTGCAAGTATAGCAGGTAAGAGTCTTTGTGTGCTTAAATCTGGTTTTGTATCTATCATAAACAATGGAAACTTAGAAAATAAATATTTCTCAAATCATTAGAAGTAAGCTCTGGCTTACTTGTAATTGTTCCCAAATACATTTTTATACAATATTGCTCAATTTAAGTGGCAAAGCTCACCACTGTCTTGCACATTTGAAGCCTGGCTATGTAAGGCTGTGCTTTCAAAATTGAATTTCAAGCAGGGTAACACCTAAAATATGTGTGTGGCATCCAGTTAGTGCCGGGTATTCACAAACCCTAATGGAAAACAATATACTCTTTCAATATTGTATTCTAATGCAGTTTTGTGTCCTCTGGATCTTCCTCTGTGTTGGAAATACAATTTGTGCTTTGTGGTTTTTTTTGTCTTACAAACTAAGCTCACAGTTTAGAAAGTCAACTAGTAAGTGGAAACACCTTTCTGAGGGCAAAGGGAAGAAATAAACCACATTTACAAAGATGAGTTTAAATTCGTTTTACCTGAGTTTTCTCATCTCTGAAATAAGAAAAGGTTTTGTGAGTATTACTAATGAAGTAGCTATTTTTATATCATTTTATCTCCTGTATTTCTGGAGTAGTTTTTCTGTGGCTGTTCCAGTACTTCAACATGACACTAAGCAAACTGAAACACTGCTCAGATTTTGTGTGTCTCGAAGAAGTGCAGGAGATCTTAAACTCCCTGGCAGTGCCCTGCGTGGCTCAGGGACAGCTGTGTGCTCACGCTGATTTTGAAGCTGAACGTGAAGTGGGAGGAGAGGGTGAACAGAACTGTAAAATCTGATTTTCTGGTCTGTTTCCTGTACGTGCAGGGCTCGTCAGCAGGAGGAGAGCTCAGGCAGTTCCCTGCGGTCACTGTGGCTCTCCCAACTCTGATTTCTGGGGTGAAATGCTCCTGGGAATCTCTCAGCACAGTCTGCACTCGTGGTGTCTGGTGCAGGGCTTGGTTACCAGGAACAGAAACACTTCTGAGTGTACAGGTGCCTCTTCTGGCACTGCTTCAGTACAATTGTGCAGCTGCTGCTGCAATCCCTCACAGCTCCATGCAAAAACCGCTTGGTTTTTGCTTGGCTATGGTCACTTATTAAAGTGTTGAAATTCTGTTTGCAAATCCTGAGCTGTGAGGATCCTCCACTCAAGCTGGCAATACCTACAGCTCTTTCCTTCGATTCCTCGTGTCAGAAGCTCCTGTTTCATTTCCCCTGTGGGAGGTACTTTCATTCCTGGGCAGCCACAGCGGGCTAAAGTGAGATTCTCTGATTCTGGAAGATCTCGCTGGCAGTGGCCCCAGCTGTCACATGGCCCATTTGTTCCCCTCTCAGTGGAACAGAGAACTTCTGCTCCATCAGGTTTCTGGTTACTCGTGTTCTGCTGTCATCACAGTTGTTAGGAAATAAAATAAGGTGCTTGGATTGCTTGGCAAGGAGAATAAAAGTGGGGGTTGTTATTTTTTCCTATCTACTCCTTTGCTCCCCATTGCATTGTGTGTGCATGGTACCTGTCACAAATGCTAACACACAAAAATCTGAAGATAAAATCTTGCCTGATTTAGTTACTTATTAAAATTAAAGCAGTATTTAACATTTTTATCCAAAGAGTAAAACAAATTATTTTAGTCAGTTTAGTGATTGTGCTGCTCAAATCCCAACTCAGATAACAGATGACTTATCAGAAATGCAAGTGTTCATGGAAAATTAAACCAGTTTCTTCCCTCTTACACAATCCTGTTTCTCTGTCAGCTACTATTAATAGTTCATAGGTGTTTGCAAAGAAAAAACAGCAAACCTGTCTGCAGGCTGTGGAAAGGTCTTGAAGCATTCTCTGTTTGCTGAACTCCAAGCTGAGAGGACTTCGTTGGAGTTCTTTGTGAGAAGTCTTTAAGGCTTACACAATTCTTATGTGAATATTCTGCTGTTCTGCACTGCTGGGTCTGTACCAACAGCATTATAACTTCAAAAGCTCTTGGTCAGTGTTTGAGAAAAATGTACCAGAAATTCTTTGCAGGGCTTAATTGCTTTGCGTAGTGCACTTTCATTTGATTTATTTTTTTTTACAAAGGCTCTTTCCTACCTTCTGATTGTTTTCTGAACATAATTCGTAATATCTTTAAGAAGGCCTCTCAAGACTCAGAGTGTACTTTACCAGTTCAATATTAAACTTGATAGAGGCATCTACTGTGCTGTGAAATTCAGGCTTAAAATAGGCCAAGTGTTAATGGTTACAAAACCATAATGATGTGGAAGTGTTTGTTGTGAGCAGAAAGGACTAAACAGCACAAAAGCTGAAACATACCTCTGTTTTACTGTTTACTGTAAAACTAAGCAAATTCTTATTAAGCCACATTAGTTACACTTGAGGTACCTTTAAAAAGATGACACACATTGCATTAATCTTTTGTCTTACTCTGTCAATCCTCCTAAAGCACCCTTGTTTAACTGGGAATTGTAATCTCACATGACAACACCGGCGAGGGGCTTTAATTTCAGAAGTGCTTGTTTGCAGGAGCATGAAATCATTATCAATAGCTGCCAGCAGCCAGAGGAGCTCAGAAGGCAAAGAAAAGATTTGATATTCTTTATGCCAGATTAAATATTAGTGTTGCTGCAAAAGCTATTCACATTCAGAAACGTACCTTATTTTTTTTTGCAAAAAGCGCAGGGTTACACTCATTTTGGTTTTTGTTCTGAGTCTTAAGGTCTTTTTCCAGCTGGAACAGTCAGACCCAGTGTGTCTGTAAAATGAACCAAGCAAAGAAACAGTCAGGATCCTTTCACCTGTTACACCTGAGCTGAACTTTCGCTAAGCATTCAGAAGGCTGGTGGCCGAGATGAGGCTGAGGCTCAGCATTCCTGTGGCAGCTCTGATCACCTCTCAGGAAGTCACAAACGAAGTCACAGCTGCTGTGTCCTCAGAGTAGTCCGCGAATTTTTCCTCAGAGCGGACAGATGCACACGCTCCTTGGAAAATCGGACTTGTTAGAATGAGGCAGAGGCCAGGAAACAAAGGCACTCTGAGTCCCTGAATTCAGTCTCACTTTGCCCCTGCCCGTTTGCAGCTGTCTCTGTGTCCCTGCACGCCCCGGCTGCGGTTGGAATTCAGGGAGGCCCCGCAGCTGAGCTGGGGGAGGAGGTTTCAGTTCCCTGCTGGCCTCACCCCCAGGTCTCTGCTGGCCCACCCTGCCCCTCTCTGCAGAGGTGCTGTTGTGTCTCAGGTGGCAGGAGGGTGCTGTTGGAGCACTGAGAACACCCAGCTCCGCTGCTTTCCCAAGAACAGAGTTCCTCCCTCGCAGCAGCCAGGCTGGCCTGTCTGGCTTGAAGAGTTAATCCTTTCCTTGAAAAGAAATGCCAGTGGATTTCTGTTAGACCCTGGCTGGAGCAGACAAATAGCAGTGGTGGTGTAAATAAAGCAAGCCTTTATTATGCCAGACGTAAGAGTTGTGCAATTTCAGGTCTGTAATGCTCTCCTTGCAAAGAAAAATGCTAGATGAGGTAGCATTAATTCTCAGTATGAGCAGATTGTTTTGAAACAAGCATTTCACCTGTCAGATAAAGCTCTGCAAGGAATGTATTTGATTGTCTCTTGTGAATAATCCCATTTGATTTTTGACAGGAGTATTACTCTAAAAAGGAGAGTTAATCATGGGCATTAATCTTTGCGTGGCAGAGCCTAACCCAGTGTGTGCTCTTGGTACACAAATTCAGTAGCACAGATTTATAGAGGGATGATCACTGGTACGTTTTTTCTTGGGTTTATTGGTTGAAATCTGAGTAAAGACAGCTGAAAGTTCAAGCCCTACATCTACAAATCTTAAAAAGAATTGCTTGCTAGCAAGCGATGAACTCAGAGAATTCTAGATCAAAAGTAAATTAAATTAAAATAATTACTGCCTTTCCACTTCCAGTTAATTCCTCTGTCTGCACGTTCAGAGATGGAGACACTGAGGCTGTAAGAAATAAATGCTCATGGCCAATGCAAAAGTGACATTTTTCTTTGTCCTGCATGTACTGCCCAACAGACAGGGAACAGGGAAGCAAGGGAGATGGGAAGCGTGGAATTTCCAGATTCCAGTGAGTTTAATACATTTCTTGGAGGATAATTTTGGACAGAAAAATGAATATGTTGGTCCAGAAAATTTCTTGATTTTACACATGGAATATAAATAAGATCAAAGTCTGTGTCCCAAACGTTGTCCATTTAATGGGTTGATGCATTGATGACCTTTAAGAGGATTCATAAAGCAATTAAAAGGACTTGGGAACTGCTAGGGGTTCACTACACACCTGTAACTTCTAGAACAACCTACTCTCATTTCTTACATATTCCAACAGCATTTTTTCATCTTTTAATACAGGGCTAGAATTTGCATATTCAGCTGCTCCCAAATCTATGCAGAGTGCTATTATGGGGCTGTTCTTTTTCTTCTCGGGGATTGGGTCGTTTGTTGGCTCTGGACTGTTGGCACTGGTGTCTATTAAAGAAATTGGCTGGATGAGTAATCACACAGATTTTGGTAAGTATTTTTCAGTGTGTTCATGGTCTGGAAAGTAGAAGTTTCAGTTAAGCATCAAGGACATGGCACTGCTGAGTTTTAACACAGTTATTATTTTCAAAATACTGATTTGTCTACTGCTCTGTTAAAATTTCCTTTTGCATCCAAGTGTGAAATAATGTGACTGTGCAAAATAATGCACTGCCCTCATGAAAGCATGAGAAACCTCTGCAGAGCCTCAGTTACTTGCTCAGCTGTTACTGCATTTCATCACTAGAAATTACAAATACTTTCATTTCAGTAAAAAATATTTAAATTATGTGCCGCAGAAGGATATATTTGGTATAAAGTACTGAAATTGTTTTCTGTGGTTATGGGAAGTAAAATGTACCCATCTCTCTCCAAGTGATTATTCAGCTTCCTCATTTCAAGTGACTTCATTGGAATTACCATGAGTTAATTCTGCATTTCTGTCTGCTAGCTATTTATACTCCTAAAGTTCAACAAATCACCTGCTTTGAGTTGCCAGTGGAGGTTAAAAATAATTATTGGCACCAGTAGGTGGCACCTTGGGAATTTCAGAAAATCTTCCCATCCTCAGTGGGCTAATTAGTTCAACAGGAGGAGTGTGAACAGTTCTTAAAATGTCTGCTAGACCTGCTGCGTGTACGTGGCTTAAAAGGGCAGCCTAAACTTTAAATTTGGTCTAAGAGAATTTGCCATTTCAACTGGATTTGCATCCACCAGAAAGCAACGGTGTGTGATTCCTACATGTGCCACAAGTTGGCATCTGTGGCTTTAAAAACTGCAGAAGATAACAAATGGCCTGAACCTTATGGAAGTGGCTCCCCCAATGAGTATTTCATCTCACTGAGACTTCTTTTCCCCAGTCAGCTTCAAAATTAGAAAAGGAACCTTTTCTGCAACCCCCTAGAGAGGTAATTCAGCTGGTAAGGACTCAGTAGGGGATAAGAATTCCACACAAGTAATGATGGTGCTTTTTCAGCCCCTTGCCTTTGTTCTCTGAAGCAGCTCATGAGAAGACACTGCCAGGTCTCTCTGTGAAGTATTTGGGCTGTGCTGAGTGTGCCAGAGACGGGCAGCACTGGAAGGTGCCTTTCCTGAGCCCCTGCCATCAGTGTGAGCAGGCTGCTGAGCTCAGGGGGGTGGCCTCTGGACACCTGCCAGCACCGGCTCTTGGGACCTTTCCCAGCCCAGCTGAGCCTCCCCAGCAGGCAGAGGCCGGGCTCGGGTGAGCCGGGGCTGCAGCCCCCACAGCAGCCCCTGCTTTAGCCCCCTGTAACTCTGTGACTCCAGTTTCAGTGCGTGGAGCACTACTGGAAGTTACCAGATTCACATCTGAGCTTCACCGGGCTTCTCCAGGGTAGGAATTGCGAGGAGGAATCAATCAGGGAATGATTTGGGGCTTTTTCATGAGATGCCGTATAATGACTATAAGCACGTGCCCTAAATTTCTGCTATTTCTGCCAACTCATGACATCACTGGGGGTGACTGACTGTCTCCAAAATCCCCTGAGGAAGTTCCTTCCCTCTCTACCAGCACTTCAGGGGTGCTTGCTGCCATTGAATTGACTTGTTTCTCCCACCAAAACTAAGATTTCATGGGTTTAATACCCCATCTCATAAAGGATAATTACTACTCTTTAAACACATCTGCTCTTGAAATGGAAATTCACATGTATATTGTATTTTAAATGTCAAGGAAAAGCTCAGTTTAATTTTATTGCATTTTATTATAAGTTCATTTAATTGAATCTTAAGTTTCAGTAATTAAAGTAATTTAATCTGAACGTTTATAGGCTTGCTGCAGGAACAGCTGGTTAGGGTCCATGTACACGTCACTGTTTTAGTCTCTGCAACCTATTTGATAATGGTAATGGTCCAGTTGGCTGTGGTGGGTTGGAAATGAGCCACAAGATATTGTTCTTGGAAGTACAGCAAGGTGTTTCCTAGCAGAGGAATGGTGTTTTAGCAGTGAGCTTTCTTCATTTAACATTGTTCAATGTCCAAAGCAGTAATTTGTGACAACTTTGAGGGAGCATCAAAGGTGAACTGAACAAAGTGAACTGAACAAATCTGAACAAAGAAATTACCTATGTTTTCATGAACTCTAAACTTTGTCCCCAAAAAAGGCTGAGAAACCATTGCAGTAATGGCTTTTTTATATCTATGGAGTTGCCCGCTTCTTCCTTTACTGCATTCATTTTTTGGTTCTTTTCTTTTGACTTGGTCTAAGGCATTGGAGAACTAAAGAAAACATTCCTTGTCCTGTGCACATCTTCCTCAGCAGTGCCAGCCTTTGCTCTGGATAATTAAAAATGAACTATGCTGTGGGATGGAAACGTGATTTGGTTTGGTTCTGCAGAAAAGTCTTCACCACTTAAACTTGAGGAGATTCATGTTTTTATTTGTATCATCGTTATTAATGGGGTTTTTTCCTCCCCAATTCTTTCTAGGCAATATTAATGGCTGCCAATTAAACTATTACTTCTTTCTGCTGGCTGCTATCCAAGGAGCCACCCTCTTGCTTTTCCTGATAGTTTCAGTGAAATACGAGCACCACAAGTCGAAGGTGGGCGAGGTGGCTGCCAACGGGAGGCTCTGAGCCCAGCACAGGTGCCAGCAGCGCCCAGCAAGGGGCAGTGCCCCAGGCAGGAGCCCTCCCCTGTCCCCAGGTGACTCCCCCAGGTGACTCCGCAGCCCTGCCCTGCTGGGAGTGGGTAAGTGCCTTACGGCAGGGGCTGCTTCCTGCACTGTGTCCCGCAGAGGACAGCAGATGATTCACCTTGGGATGAATCCGCTGCAGGCGCTCGAGCTGCTCTTTCCCCGTGGGGAGAAGTTTACTGAGCTCCTAAAGCTGGGACGCTTGGAAGTGGAGTGCAAGGAGTCACAGGGACTGTTCTGCCCCAGACTGAACGCTGGAGCACAGAAACACTCGGCAGGTTCCACTCCAGTCACAGAAATCAGACCGCCCAATGACCTTCATGACTGAGCGCTGCACCTCATGCAGGAAAAGCCCTGAGGACACAGCAAACCAACCTCTGACAGGAGCCTCAAGCACTGCATGGATTTTCAGTGCTGGGAGTCATTTTGGGGTGAGAAACAGGGACAAATTAAATTAAAAATTAGCACAGCTTCCAAAGGAATATAATTTTATAATTGACCTGTTACTGATTTAAGGATTTAAGTCCAGACTTGCGGTCAGGAGCATCCAAGACTGAGCACTGAATCCTAAATCCCTGTAGCTGCTGCAGAATTTGGTGCACAATTATCACTTGCTGGGATTGAAAGTATTAGACTGCAGCAATGTTTTTATTTTTGAGCCTGCATTAGATGTATCAGGACAACACCCACCTTCGGACAGACCCTGTTCAGTCTAACACTGTTGCTCCCCTAAGGACTGTTCCAGATATTTGCAGGAAGCAGAGCGAGCTGGAGTTCTGAGCAGATCAATGCACAGTAACCATTTAGCAGCCTTTAGCCAGGTCCTTCAGTCTTGTCTTACTTTCAGTTAACGTGCTCCAGGGTTTGGATCTTTCAGCAACACATTCCTCCAGCAGAGCAGGTGGCTTTATGTTCAGCCTCTTGAATTGTAATGATTCTAACAACTGTACTTCAGAGTGTGTGCAGACTGCTATGGAAGGTGCAAGGAATTATGCAGAAAGAAAATAAAACCTTTTTATTAATGTGTTGAATTTTTATAGTTTCCTTTGTCTGCAGTTCTGTTGTTTAAAATGTCCTTATTTTGTACATGGACATATTTTTAATGAGTTTACAAAATAAAATGAACCTCCATGCTGTGACTTTTGACTCTTTGTTTCTAGGAGAATAAAATACTACAGCTGTTTTGTTCTATAGCCTTTATTTCCTGAAGACTTGGTGGAATGGTTTTGCATTTTTGAATGTCCACAGGTACCCCATTAATTCTGTCAGACACTACAGCAGTGTCCTGTCCTTGCCCAGATAAATCAGCAAAAATGCTTCAGCTACTGCATTCCTTAGTATGATTTAAAACTGGAATGACTAAAGAATAATGTCTTGATGAGGAAAAACTAATTTCCTTTTCTAACTCTGTTTTAGAAGCTCCATATGCTGTGTTTCTGGAATATCCCATTTATAACCAGCTAATATTAAAAAGCATGATGTTAGGAGAGTGGAAGCTGCATAAGAGATAGAACAGGGCCCAAATAATTTTTCCTCTTTTTTGGCTGCTGTTCCAAGAAAAGCCCCTGTGGTGTTTCCCATCTGCATCATTGATCCCAAAGCTCCCACAGGCAGGAGAGAGCTGGGTTGTGCCTCCTGAGTGGTGTTCTGGGGGGTGGATGGAGATTTGGCTCTCAGAAGTGCTCCTTGCTCTGAAGGACTGGCACTACTGGCAGAACCTCCCAGAGGAGCACTGCTTCTGCCCCTTTCTGATCTTAATTAATTTAATTAAGTGAACTTAATTAAATGCACTGTGTTCCGCCAAGTTCTTGGGTTTTATCAACAACATTCATGAATTTCCCAACTGATAATTACAGCTGAGTTTAAGGACAGGAGAATAATCTGCAGATTACCAAAGAAATCAGGTGCCTGACAGTGTGAGAGGCGGCGCAGGCGAACTCCATGAAATTATTATTTGGGGGAAAGGACAGCCAGTAAGTGCTGGGTCAGCCCACTCCGTATTTAGGCAGACTCTGCCACCTGGTCCGAGCACACACCCGGTGTCAGCGTGGGTCTGTAGGACCCTGGTGCTTCCAGCACTCTGGAGATGAGGCTGAACATGCAGTCCCTTGGATAATTTAATTTGTATTTGGGATGACTTGGCTCAGCTCCAGGCACAAGTAATTACGACCATTTGTGAATGTTAATCTGACACTTCTCACAAGGGGATGAGGCCTTGTAGTGAGTCAAAAGCTCAGCTGATTCTTCCTCCCCATCCCATCTCTCAGTCTCAGGAATCAGACCAACCAACGAACTTCACGACTGAGCACTGCCCCTCATTCGTGAAATACCCTGAAGATTTAGAGTTGGGATTTTACGTGCACTTCTTAGGTTGTTCCAGTGCAATGGAAAGATCTGGCAGGAGTTACCCTAATGGGTGTTTTAAGCCTCTGTCTTTCCAGGTGCCTTAAATTCAAAGCACAACGTGGAAATGCACTTGTTCAACGTGAGAGGAGGTCTCTGCGTAAAGTTTGGTGCTTTGACTTGTAAAGAATTGTGGAAAGAATTAGCATGTACCTTACAGTGCCTCCCCAGGCTATAACCAGGGGTGAAGGAGGGGTGCCTGGGTTTTATTTGAGATTGGAAGGTGGCTGCATTGCCACCTTCTGATATAAGGTGTATTGGCATGGTATACATAATGGTAGATATTTCCAGAGTACAGCAAAACCCACGTTCTCCTGCCTTTGTACCTGTACTGAATATCCCTCCTCAAAGAAGGGGAGATTTTTCATTTATTCTGCTTATGTAAACCTCCAGCATGAGTTTAATTGCAGCAGTTTAAACACCCATCACTATTTCCCTCACAAGTCTGCAGTCACCTCTGAGTTGGTTTTATTTGTGTATTTTTGGTGTTAACAGAAGTTGCTGAGGGCTGACATGAGACAAGGTTGCTCAGCTTAACAATAAACTGGTGTTAGAGGCTGCACAGAGTTCTTAATTTCCAAAAAACAATTTCAAACACCAAATCTTATCCCAGTGATTTTGTTTATATGCAGAGCAAGTTACGCCACTGCAGCAAAGCCCTCTGGGGAAGCAGATTAGAGCACTTTCCATTTGAACAGTCAGTGGTTTGAGACAGATTCATTTCTGAGCAAGCAGAGAATTTGTAAACCAGCACTGCTGGTGGAACAATGCACATACCTGAGAGCGTGGTACCTGCTGGCCCTGGTGCAAGGATGTGCCTGCAGGGAAGGACAAGAGATGAGGACCAAGGGCAGAAGCCATTGAACAGAAATTACGATTCTTTGGGGTTTTTTCTACTTCCTCATACATATTTTTCATTAAACGTTCTTCCTTCATCAGGACATTCTCCAGTGTTCTGTTCCAAATACCAGAACACTCAGGGATGTCCTTCAGCAGGGGGAACTCTGTGCCCAGCAGAGCTGGGGCTGCAGTTTGGGACAGGCTGGAGCCAGCTCCGGGATGGACAGGAGGAGTCCAGGCCCTGGCTGCCTCTGCTGCCAGCACTGTCCCAGCAGTGTCCCATCATTGTCCCCAGCACTGTCCCCAGCACTGTCCCATCAGTGTCCCAGCAGTGTCCCAGCAGTGTCCCCAGCACTGTCCCCATCACTGTCCCCATCATTGTCCCCAGCACTGTCCCAGCACTGTCCCAGCAGTGTCCCAGCACTGTCCCCAGCACTGTCACAGCAGTGTCCCCATCATTGTCCCCAGCACTGTCCCAGCACTGTCCCAGCAGTGTCCCAGCAGTGTCCCCAGCCTGCAGCTCCCTGGGCCAGCACAGACACTCAGCAGCTGCCCCACGGCATCTCAGAGGTTTCTCCCCCTGCCAGGTGCTGGCCAGTGCTGGTGACAGGAGCCCTCAAATCCCTTCTGACAGGGAACAGAGCACTCCCATGGACTGGGGAACACAAGGGCAATGCTGCTCGGGGTTTGAAGGCGGAGCTTCAGAGAGATGAGGCACTTTGTGAAAGCTGGGGGACAACACGATTGTCCTGAGTGACAGCCCTGGGACAGGCCCGACATGGCGGAGTCTCCTCTGGAGCCACTCAGAAGGTGCCTGCCTGGATGTGAGCCTGTGCCACCTGCTCCTGGTGACCTCGCTTTAGCAGGGCTTGGGCTGCACCAGCTGCAGAGCCCCCGCAGCCCCCAGCCCTTTCTGATCCACCCCACCACCTTGTGAGAGCAGTCTTCTCCTGGCTGTGATCTCGGGAGAGCCAAAGGCCCAGACTGCTCTGTCTGTGTAGCCATGGAAACTGCTAATGCCGCGTGACTGTGGCACATCGAAGTTATAGTAACTAATAACCTGATCCTAATGACAAATGGCTTCAGTGTCAGGCAAGGTGCTCCAAAGTGCAGCTCTGCAAGCTGAACGCCTGTGAGGAGCAGCGTTCTGCTCAGCTGGGAGGAAGGGGCTCCAGGCAGGAGATGCTCAGGGCTGGTGCCTCACTCCCCGTTCCAGGCAGACACGGAAATAATTAAAACGTGGGCGAGGGTTCCTCTTAATTGATTGCAGAGTTTTGAACTTTGTCAAACATACTGCAAGTCTAGAGATGCCCTAATTCCTGTTTCAACAGACTTGAATCTCGCTGGTCTAACCTTCCCACCTTCCCCCTCCACTGTCCCCCAGTGGCCCCCACTCAGCTGTGCAGTGATTTACACCAGACACAGCCTCAAACCCAGCCCTGGCAGGGATGCCACTGCAGGCTGTCAAAAGTTTAATAATTCCAAAAATTATATTACACATGTGCACAATCCTCATCATTTCTAAATTCCAGCTCATCAAATTGATGAGCTTTAACGTGATGAAATTGTTCTGTGTGATACAAAACTGTCCAAATCCAAATCCTTATAAAAGCACGAAGCGCTACGATAATTTAAAGTGGGCTTTTCAAAGCACTCTCATGTTGCTGGAGCACTTCAAATATTTTTACAATGATGTCAAAGCAGAATATGGTCAAATAGCCTTTTGAAGTAAAAGCAGTAGACATCAAAACGTACTCCCCAGACTGAGAAAAACACTCGGACTGTCGTGAAAAGTAAAAATCCCAGCTCATCTCCAGCTTCCTGAAGCAGAAGTGTGTTTGCTGATGGAGTTAAAAGCAGGAGGTTCGTTCCCCATGGATGGAGGAGCGGGGCTCAGGTCCTGTAAATATCCACACTCCAGGGAGCAGCTGGCTGCCAGTGGGGGTGCCTGCTCTCCCCATGCCCAAAATCTGCACTCAGCTCTCTGCACACACGGGCTGCCAGCCTGGGCAGCAGCAGAGCAGCGCTGAGATACTTCACAGGATTTCTCAGCAGAGAACAGATGCTGGATCCAGCAGCCTGATGTTTGTGTTTTTTGGAGAAGATGGCTAATTTGGGGTACAAATTAATTTTGTTTGGGTTTGCAGATACGAGCAAGACTTGACAGGAGCTGCTTCCAGTGAAATTTGTGCTACAGGACGACAGAATGTAGTAGGAAAATATGCCATGATAACATCCCCCTTCAATTTCCTCTTTAATTTTTGGTACAATAGCTGGATTTTCTCCTGCCTTCTGGAGAAGAGACTAATGCATCCCTGAAGTTAATAAAATGACATGGGGTCATTTTTATTGAAAGAAAGTTAAACATCTGCTGTGTCTATTGCAGTATATTAAACAATATTTTATTATTCTCACTTCCCTGATGTGATTCATGTCCCTGGCAGGCACAGGGCCCTATTGTTTGCTTTTCATATACATGTAGCAATTTAAAATGCGCCTGTGAAATAAAACCCAGAGATAAAGCCCAGCTGCAGACAAAAGCAGTCAAGGACAGGGTGCTGACGCTCCCTGCCTGTCCTGGCTGTGCCCACCCAGCCCTCCCTGCAGGGCACAGGAGCCCTCACAGGGCAGGGGGTGCTGAGCCCACTCGGCTTTGCTGACGTTGCAGCAGTTTTGGGAACGCTCCCCATCCACTCTGGGGGAGCACACGGGCAAGAGGGAGGCAGCTGCATACTTTGAGTCATTTTTCACCCAGTTCTGCTGGAGGCTGGGAGCCGGGGACAGCAGGAAGGAAAAGCCCCTCAGCTCACACGATTTCCTTCCGCCCGCTCGGGAGCCACAGAGCTGCAGCATCCGTGGGCAGGAGCTCCGGAGGAGGCAGGGCTGGGCTCCAGAGCCCTTTGCAGACTGGCCCAGGCATCTGCCCAGCTCCAGAGACTTGACAGAGATGTCTGCCTCCGGTTGCCAGCACTTAGAACAGATGTGTTTGCAGTGAGCAGGGTGAAGTGACAAAATGCTGACAGCACAACTGAGCCATCAGCTGCTGGCACGAGCTGAAGCTGAAACAGACAGCGGGTTCAAACGGTGGCACAAAATTCCCCGTTGTCCCACAACTGTTTTTTCCTACCTACAATCACCTGACTTCTGCTCATGAACTGAAACAATGCAACACCTGTCGGGCCGACACCTTGTTCTCGGGCAAAGGCTCACAGTGGCCCACCACGCCTCCCCAGGCACAGAACCTCTTGGACCTCCTCTCCCCATCCCAAACCAGAGTCCAGAACCCCGTGATCCCCTGCAGCTGCAAATTACACCTCGTTATGTACCCCAGCACCTCCCAGGCCTCTCGAAGCCCAGCTGCAGAACACCTGGCTCGGTCGCTTGTGGCAGGAGTTCCCTGGCCCTCACGCTCTGAACCCTCTCGTTTGACAACACCTGAGGGAGCAGCACCTGCATGAGGAGCCACAAAGGACCAGCTGCCATGGGAAGAGAAGTGCAGCCGCTCTGGAATCCCCTGAGCTGCCCTTGGGCAAATCAATCCTCCTTTCCTTGCCTTCTCTCAGGGATAAGGAGGGGAGCCAGCTTTTCCTTAAAGGGCACAGCTGAATTACAGACTTGCACTGGCTCTGTCCTACCCCCTTCCGTTTGCTCTCCTATTCCCAAAGCTGCAGCACTCACCAAGCAAAGGCAGCTTCTGTTCCCTGGAGGGCTCTCCCACACTTCATGAAATTCAAGAAAAAAATGTAAGAGCAAGAGTCACTGCTCTCAGTGCCCTGCCTGGATACCAGGGAGCATCTGAAGGAAACATTCTCCTTCCCCCAGTTGTTTCCACCTGAACCCTTCACTAACATCAGAGTGAAATTTTCCAGCTGGGAAATCAAACCTCATTTCCCCCAGGGCAGCTCAGGTGATAACTGCTTAGCCACTAGCAAATTTTATTATACACCAAGAGCTCTTCTCTTTTTGTTTTCCATCAAACTGATTTTCCAGCTCTGCTCTGTATCAGTCAATGCATTTGCTTCTCTATTTCTTGCTTGTCAGCCACGCAGAGGCACGAGGCTGTGAAGTGCTGCTGTCACCTGAAGGGACGCAGGCAAGGCAGAGAGGCAGGCAAAGGAGACATGAAAATGCATGTCCTGAAATATTAAAAATCATCTGGGCTCCAGGTGTGCTTTCAGAGTTTCTGGTCATCCAGAGGCAGCGATGCATCAAATTGGAAAGCGACTTTATTGAATAATATTGGAAAGGCGGCTTGCAAAAAAAAATTAAGGATGGAGACTGTTGAGCTCCACCAGTGGCATAAGTCCAGCTCAGCCAATTCCTGAACTCCCACCGGCCTGGGATTTTTATCTGAATCGATGTGGATAAGTAAAGAGATGTGTGAACGTTCCTCAAGCAGTTAAAAGCAAGCCAAGGCTTCACCCACGCCCTCTGCACAGCCAGCGCTGCACTGGGGATTCCATCCCAGGGAAAACAGGGAAAAGCTGCCTGGCCAGGGACTCGGCAGGGCACGGGCCCCCTCTGCTCCCTGCACGGGGCACGCTGCTGTCCCCGTCAGTTACTCCCCGGGAACGGGGACAGGCCTTCCGGAGAGGAGCCCACTTTTGGGAAAAACTCAGCGTTCCAAGGGACCATCCCGCGCGGCCGGCGGGGCGCTCGGGGCTGCTCTGCCTCGCCACAGCCCCCCGGGCGCTCGCAGGGCGCTTCATTTGCAGAGGGACTGCCCCAGCAGGGGCAGAAGCCAGCCCAGAGGCCGCAGAGGGCTTTGCTCTGCCCTGGAACTGCCCACGCTGGCCGTGCTCCAGTAGCCACGCCAGGCTCTCCCAGAGAATAAACGTTTAGCTGAGGTGCTGCTTTAGGGAAAAGCAAATCCAGCAGCGCTCTGAGAGCGTGTGGCGCTGCCAGAGCCAGCTTTAGAGCAGGGCCGAACACGAGAGGCACAGCCTGGGCCACGGGTAACCCTCAGGAGGGTAAAAGAAAGGGCAGCAGGTGAGGAACCCCGCAGAGGTGTTTTGGTGCCTCAGAGGGGCTGAGCAGCCTGGCTGGGGCAGGGGACACCTGAGGAGAGCTACAGCAACTCCAGAGCAGGGCTGGTGCCACCAACACCATCCAAGGAGCCTTTTCCTGGTACTGAACCAAACCCCCCAGGCTTCCAAAACCTTTCGGAATATTTTTGTTATTCAAAACAAGAGTTTTGAAGAAAACGTCAAGGCAAAGCAGGAAATATTGCTTCTTCTGAGGCTCTCTAAGGCTCCAGCCCTTCCCTCTGACATAATGAACAGTGGGAGAAGTGAAATAAAATGGATAATGAAGAACAGGAAGATTAATAAGGAATGTGAGAGTGAATGAGGGAAATAATTCTTCCATTGTTAGAATGGTGCTAGTGGCAGCTTTATAGCAACTTATCATTTCTATTTAAAGCCTGGTTTGGGGGCTATAATCTCTCAGCTGTTTTCTGTACCATCTGGCTGAAATTTAGCATAAAATTTGTTATCTCAGAGGTAAATTAATTCTTTTCCCTTCATCAAAATTGCTGGATTGGGGCAAAAAAACCCCCCAAGATCTAGAGACTCCCATCCAGGAGTGTTTTTATCAGCTAAGATCCATCTTTGCTTCAGTCTGTTGAGATAACCTGGCCACGGGAAGGGCACGCAGCCCTTCCCGGGGCGTTTCCAACACGGCCGGCGCTCCCGAAGGGCTGCGGGGAAGGCTCGGAGCTGGCCCAGCCCCAAGGCAGAGCCAGAGGACAAGGGCAGCCCCGGAGCCCACGGGCACAGGCCCTGGGGGTGCCAGGGGCACCTCTGTCAGTCCCAGGGGCACCTCTGTCAGTCCCAGGAGGGGCTGGGGGTGCCAGGGACACCTCTGTCAGTCCCAGGGGCACCTCTGTCAGTCCCAGGAGTGTCTCGGGGTGCCAGGGGCACCTCTGTCAGTCCCAGCTGCTCCCAGCTCTGGCCGAGCCCAGCCCTGCTGGNAGTCCCAGGAGTGTCTCGGGGTGCCAGGGGCACCTCTGTCAGTCCCAGCTGCTCCCAGCTCTGGCCGAGCCCAGC
The DNA here is from genome assembly GCA_013390105.1 of Tichodroma muraria. Lineage (NCBI taxonomy): Eukaryota > Metazoa > Chordata > Aves > Passeriformes > Sittidae > Tichodroma > Tichodroma muraria. The sequence continues at coordinate 30,894 of WAAG01046501.1, forward strand.
CCTGCTGGTGCTGCCCTGTCCCACCTTGCAGCCCGGCTCTGCTGCATCCCTGCACGTCCCTGGTCCCTCTGGGCTCTGACTCTGCTCCAGCCCTGGGAGATGCCCCAGAGGGGGAGATCTGCTGCTGCTCCTGCCAAGGATGGAGAACACGCCCTGGCCCCGCTTCCAGCTCCTTCCCAGGCCGGCTGGGGCAGCCCTGGGACACAGCTCTAAAGGGGGCAGGGGCTTCTCACAGCTCTGACCCCATCTCCTCACCCAAATCAAAGCTGCTTCCAGCCTGGCCAGCTCGGGGGCACAGCCCTGAGCACCCTCCCCGTGCCCCACGGGCTGGGAATGACAAAGCTCCACTTCCCTGTTTCCCAGCTAAACCTTTCTTTTTCTGTTAGAGCCCACACTTTCTGATTCATTTTACATTAACCTCATTATTTCAACACTCTGTGCTGCTTTGCTCCACTCTCATCTGCAGCCATGCTTTGAGCTGAAGGTGTACAGCTTTATCTGCTGAAAGAAGTCTTTATTTTCCAGTCTGGACTTCGATTATGCAGAAAATAACACAGCTCAGTGGAGGAAGTTTGCTGGAATAATTTGTATTTTTTTACACAAACTGATAATAAAAATTTAGCTCCTTGATGCATTTTTCTCCCTTAAACTGTAGTTACGTTTCCTTGAATAGACAAATGCAAGATAAATTCAATTACAGCATAATTTCTCCCGGGGTGAATAACCTTTAAATCAGCTCTGATCTCAAAACACATTATGAGATAACACACTGTCCATTACATTGTTGAAATTGGGGCTACTGCAGTGCCTAGACTTGTCACTATGAATATCAAATTATTTATGTTCCTCTTTGCATCCCTGAATACCAAATAAGCTCGGCAACTCTGCGAGCAAGGAGCCCAGTCTCAGGGCTGATTTTCAGGGAAGAGGTCTTTGCCTGGCTCCTCAAACTGCAGAGCACCATCCATCGCAGGTGCAGCCTCACCTGGAGCCCCTGCTCCACCCTGCCCAGAGCGTCCCCTGCTCCTGGGGAGCAGTAAAATAAAAAAAAAATAAATAAAATAATAAAAAATAAAAGCTCAGCCCAGCCTCCCGCTGCTGCTGAGAGGGCAGGGCCACTTGTAGCTGAAATCCTCAGCTTGGAAAGCAAAGTTATTTCCAAGTACAACCTGGCGGTGATGGGGGATTTAGGGACTCTATTTTCTGCTTGCAAGAGCGATTGAAACCATTTTCCAATAACACTTTGCATACAACAACGAGGGCGGAGCAAGATGACTGAATCACTCACGGGAAGATGATGGAATTCAGAAATATTTCTAAAAAGACTGGGGTTTCTTTGCTGTGCTGAATAATTTCATCACCTCGTCCCTCGCCCGAGGCACGGCCGCCCTGCCCTGCCCTGGAATTCACGGCCCCGCTGCCTGTGCGGGGCCCGGGCGAGGGGCAGCCCTGGGCAGAGCTGGACGGGGACTCAGAGCCCGGCGAGAGCAGGGGCAAGGAGCAGGAGAATGCGCCCGTGCTCGGCTCCCAGCCCGTGTGTCCCATCACCCACAGGCACTGCCTGAGGAATTCTGCCCACAGGAGATGCCAGGACAGGGTCAAACCGAGCAGAGCGTGGGGACAGCGCCCGGGAGCGACGGAGCAAAGGATCCGGTGGGATTCCCACCCAAACAGCAGCCAGGGCTGAATGCTTCAGCCAGTATCTACATTCACAACCAAATCCCAGAAGGTTTGAATGGAAGGAAGGGAATAAAACCGGGAAACTATTCAGAGCAGGGTCAGGAGAAAGGAGAAGAGGGACCGTGGCAGCTGGGGCAGGGATGGGGCGACGGGCAGCCGTGAAGTGGGGGAGCAGCGAGGGCACCCGGAGCGCCAGTCGAGCTGCACAGCCTGACCAGAGCCCAGCCTTCCCCAAAAGCTCACGGCGTTTCTTTCATTTTCTCCTTTTTTTCTTAATTATAATTTGTCTCTTATTCCCCCCCTTACCCTTCTCTGCTACACAGCATCTCGCTCCGCCTTTTCCACGGTTTGTTTCCTGTGTTTGCTATGAAGCTTTGAACGCTGCCAGAGGATGTGAAGTTGGTGATGTTTTCTCGCTGCAAAGAGCTGCAGCTCCACCTTAAGCACGACACATCTCCCTCATAATTACACTTTCCATCCTTGTTTTTAAGACCTTTCCTAGCTCAGGACAAACCCCTCTGTTCCTGCCCACACACACTCAGTTATCCCGGGGCTCCCAAAGACAGCACAGCCAGGTGTTTTTTCCAGGTGTTACTTCCCAGGTGCAGCTGCGCCATCTGGCAGGCAGAGGGATTCCCCCGGTGGAACTGTGCTGTCCAGGGGCACATCCCTGTCCCCAGGAGGCACCGAGGGATGTCTGGTTTGTGCAACAGACCCGGGAGTCCCTCAGACTCCCAAGGTAAATATTTCAGCAGCGACTTCTTGCAGGAAAAAGAAAGCAAAACACACACACACACACACACACACACACAAACCCAAAAAACCAACCCCAAAACAAAACCAAACCAGAAAAAACCCTAATAAACACATTTTCCTGCATCACAGGCCCCTTTAAGGCATCGAGGGGCTCCACACCTGAGGCTGCACTCGGGGAACTCCCTCGGCTCCAGCACAAAGCATCACCCGAGGGACAGGGGCTGCTGGCAGAGGAGCCGGGGCATGTCGCATGTCGCGCTCCGGGAGCCGGGACATGTCGCATGCCAGGCTTCGAGTGCCACCTCCTGGCTCCCGGCCCCGGCATCTCCGGCAGCCCCGGCACATCCCTGCCCGGGGAGCGGCCCGAGTTCCCTCTGCTGTGCCGGGTTAACCCCTCCATCCCCGGCACATCCCCGCTTGGCTCTTCGGGACACAGCGGCTCCCCCCCTCCCCAATATCGGCCTGCTTTAATTACCCTGCTTTAATTACCCTGGCGATCTCAGCGCCGCCTTTCCCCGTGAGATGCGGGAGGGCTTTTCCCCCCCAGGGCAGCGAGGAGAGCCCTGGCCAGGCACTGCCCGGTCCTGAAGGGACCAGCGGAGCCCAACGGGCCCGGAGGGATTTCGCCAGGAAATCGGGAATGTCCCTGCGGCAGCTCCAAGGGACCCGAGCAGCAGCAGGACCCCCGGGCTGAGCTTCCTGACCCAGGGGTTCAGCCAGAGGCTCTGGGCAGCCCAAGGGAGGGCTCTGCCAGCCTGCACAGCGTTCCTAAGGAACCCCAATTCCAGCGGCCCCAGGCTGGAGAGAGGCATTTCCTTCAGCTCTGCACTAACAGCTCTGCACGAGCCTTCAAACTGTGTTTTTAGACACTGGGTCACCAATATCTGAAGGAGATTCAGGAGTTTCCAGTTCCCGCAGATCAGCAATGCTGTCAGAAACTGAAATAATTTGATTTGTCCAATATTAAGCCCCAGGGTTCTGATGGGAAGTTGGCAGCCAGCAGGTTTTCAGGCCTCTTTAGGAACCAAAACTGCACCAAACCTTGTTCAACCATTTTTGTTCAACCACACCAGTGCTGGGGGCCACTGCCCTGGGGCAGTTCTGCATTACCAGCGAGAGAATCCCTACTTTCCAACAGGTCTGGTTTTGAAATTCATTATTATTTTTGCTTCCTTATTTTGATGTTCCTACTAAAGGGCCATAAATTTGTTTCTGAACCTGGTGTCCACTATGCTAACTTAATGCCATGAAATTCTCTAGTCCATACAGGCCTTAAAAGGACAAATTTGCAGACAGAATTTGAACGCAATTTATTTTGAAGAGCAAGACAACCTTCTCAAACGCCTCCAAAGCACAAGTTATGACATTACACCTATCAGTTTCCTAGTTTAAGGCAAAAAACAAAGGTTTTTAGAAAGATGCTTGATGAGAGAAGAGACAAATGGGCTAATTAGGTTAATACTTTTCCTTAAAGTGACTCCTCAGCATATGGAGATTTTTATGTCCATTACCTCAGCTAGAAGCTGACATCAAGCTTCCTGGCTGGCCTCCCCCTCCACGTGCTCACGCTGCTCTCAGAGCATTTTGGAAGGAACATATGCTCACTGCTAGCTGAGCAGGTTTGGGGAATTAGAAAGGTCATTTATTAGAGCCTGTGCTGGGCCACGGATGGATCTGCTGGCAAGGCAGGAGCTGCTTCCCACAGGCACAGCCTGGAACAGCCACAGCCTGGAAGAGCCACCTCATCTCCCCAGAGCTGCCCTGGGGCAGGGAGACTGCTCAGGACCGCTGCAGCTCTCACTCCCACTGCCCCTCACAGGTGACACCCCACTCTGGCCACCTCTGGAGGGCGACACCTCTTAATTCCTGTCTAAGTTACTGATTCCTCCCTGCTGGAGAGCCCATCAGCACACGTGCAGGGCTCCTCCTTTGTCCACAGGTGCCAGCCAGTGCCAGCTGCAGAACTGGGGCAGCCTGGGGGCAGCGAAGGCAGAGCTTGTTCAGGTTCCCTGCCCTCCCTCACACCTGACTGGAGCTACCTGGGTCCCTGCATGGAGAACACATCTGGGTTTATACTGGTTGTTTCTCCCCAGCTGGGAACAACCCCCTTTTGCTCCACATTTGGGGAAATTTCCATTTTAATCTGCCTGTGGGTCTGCAAAGTCCTCAAGCTGCCAGTTAACCAGCCCTGCTCGTTTCCCTCATCCCCAAACACGATCTTGCATTTTATTTTTGTGATAGCAGGCTTTAAAATGAGACCCAATGCCCTCCAAAGCAGAGAAGATTTTCCTGGAGTACTCCTGCAAAGCGTGTAAAGCTCCTGCCGTGCTGATGGATGTGGAATGACGAACCCAGAGGCACGATGGAAAAAGCAAATGGCAGATCCCAAAACACAGGGGTGGAGTGGAAGAATGGGAAACGGTGCCTTGACTTGCCAAAGTGTTTGTTAGAGAATATTAATCTTTCCAGACAATGCATGGAAAGGCCCTGCAGCAATATCATATCAAATTATTTAATAGAGTCCCATCATCATGGTGGGCTCGGCTCAGTTTTATGAGATGTCCAGTGTCATCACACCAAAGAGGAGTCACTGGGTCATTCTGCTCCTGTAGCAGGTGCTGCTGAACGACACTGAAGTGACAATCCTTAGGGTTTTGGGTGCCTGTGTCACACAGGGCCTTCCACCGTCCAGCAGCAGCAGCCTCACAAGCTGCACGACTCAGTCTGGGAACAAAAACCTCCCCCAGCATCCGAAAACACTGAATTAACAGCTCTTCCCGACAGTACTGCCCACCTCAGAGCTGGCACAGGTGCTCGGAGGGGTTGTGGAGATCTCACCCAGAGCAGGAAAATTATCACTCCAAACCAGGAAAGACCACAGCAGTCACAGAAACGATACAAAGACTACAGAAAGCAAACTGAGGAAACAACCCTAGCCTTCACAGAACTGCTCTCTCCTTCTTCACTTCTGCAGTGAATCCTGTCCACATCTCTTTCCACCTCCCCTCTCCCCACAAATGCAAAGCATGAACTTGCACCAGTGTTTTCTCATTAGCAAAGCTGACAGTTAAATCTGCAATCTCAGGAAGCTAATGGCAGCTTAAAATACCCAACAGCGAAAGAAACATTCAGTGAATGAGCAGGGTCTGCCACAGCAGAGCTGGCAATCCTCAGCCAAGGGCCCCTTCCACTGTGGGATTGTGGCAAAACTCCCCAAAACCTCCTGCAAGGTTTCCCTCCCACCTGCACTGGCAGCCAGGCAGAAGTGCCCAGGTAATTACAGTGCTGCAACCTGTTCATGAAGGGCTCCAGCCTAAATTGTGGCTTCCAGGAATTCAGTTGCTGCTCACATTATTTGAATTCAGGGCAGTAAACCTGTCCCTGGCAGCTCAGGCTCAGAGGGGCTGGGGAGCTGCTCCAGCAGCCAGAGGTTGCCCCAGTGTCTGCTGCACCCACCACCCTCCACAGCCAGAGCAGAGCAGCTGCCCAAAACCCTTCAGAGCCAGGCTCCAGGGGAAAATGAGGGCTAAAGAGGTTACCAGCTACCTCTGAACACACCCCTGCACCTCCAGAAACGTGCACGACTGCCTGGGAGTGCACAGAGCGACCCAGGGGACGGGAGGATGATTCGTTCAGGGTGTGTGCAATTAGCACAGGGTGTCTTTGCAACTCGACACAGCTCAGCTGAACATCAGGCAGTCTCCAAGATGCTCCAGGCTGCCTTTGACACTGTTGCTTCACACAAAGAGCTTTAATTCCCAACACAAGCATAAAAAGAACGGGTCTGAGTTTGTCCAAAATAAGTAACCAAGAGAGAGAGAGTTATTTGGTAATTTCCATTGTTATCTCTGCTGCTAGCTCATCCTTGAGCACTGAAATCTGGCCTAGGGGCATTTCAAAACTCAGCAATCCTCTTGCTGCCGTGGCTCCTTGGTCTGGGAGCTCGGCAAGGGAAGGAGACGTGGCAGCACTGGGGTCACTGTCCTGTCTCCACCCCAGCACGTCGGGTGCAGCCCCATGAATTCACTGCCTCCCCCTCTCCAGCAGCGAGAGCCTTTTTCAGGCCACCTCTCACATTTAATCAATGTCAAAGTATTTCTAGAGCTGAGGGCAAGTGAGGGTGCTGGGGAGGGAAGACGGACTGCCCAGCAGCTCAGCCACATCAGCAGGACTCAGGATCCAGCAGGACTCAGGACGTGTTCCCTGTGGGTGCTGCACCAGGCTGGCTGCAGCTCATTCCCTTGCCAAAGGTAGGGCAGGATAAACAGCTTCTCCTGCTCGTTCCCACACTTAGGACACTTAAACCATAAAACTTCCCCTTCCCTCCAAATACAACTCAGTAATAAAAAAGAATAAAAGCAGAACTCACTTTTTCCCCCGCAGTCCCTTCTGTCCCAGTGGCCTCAGCAGCAGAAGAGCTTCACTGACCTTCACCTGCTCTCTCCTCTCCCACAGCTGCCTCTCATCACACCCATCACAGCTTCCACCAATCCCGACCTTCATCTGCCCTCCCCACCTGCCCGGGCTCCTGTTGCCGACTGTCGCAGGTGATTTCACTCTCCACCCCTGCAGGAGCAGGGGAAGGCGTTCACCCTGCACCGTCCCCTCGAGGACACGGGGCCGCTTCAGCCCGCTCACGTTTGCATCCCGTACCACGGGAAGCCACTGAGCTGCTCAGAGGAAAGGCTCTGCTCGAAGTGCAAATTGTCATTAATGAATTCCCATCCTGGCTCCTTGACAGAAGATGTGCCTTGCAGCACGTTATCTCTGCAGCCACGCGCCCCTGGCACGGGCAGATTCCCTCTCCTGGCAGGTGAGCTCCGGTGACAGCAGGGAAGCTCCAGCAGCTCTCCGTGCCCCATCCCAGTGCCTCTGTAACTGCAGCGTGGCAGAGCTTCAGAAATGTAAATCCTGCCATTTGACCCAAGGTGAATTTCTCAAATAAATGATATTTCACAGCCCAGTGGTTTCCTCCCTGCTGAGATGATCCTTTATGGTGGCTCGCTCAGAACAGGGCTGCGACAGAATTCTTGGTCAGTGCAAGACAAATTGAAAAATTTCAGTATCAGCCTCTGAAGCCCCATGTTCTGTAGCTTCAGAAAAATTAAATGCGAAGGCAGGGCTCAGGTTTGTCCCTGTTTTTTTTCACCTCCCTCTGTGTCTTTTCAAATCCAGCCTGTCCTTCTCTGCACAGACGCACGATTTGGTCGCCTTGCTCCTGTCCAGCCACCAGCACTGGGCTCCTGCAGGTGCCACCCTCGTGGGTGCTGCTCAGGAACTCCCTCCTTAAAAACGCCCTTGGAACTGGAACATTCTGTGCTACCACAGCATATTCTTTTTGCTCCAATACCACATTTCTCACTCCTCTCCAGCTGTCTGTTTTGGCTCCACGCTGTGCGTGCCTTTTCCACCTCAGGGACACCTGCATTTTCCCAGGAAGAGCCACACAATTAATTAATTACAGGAGTTGCCCATGCCAGGAGCAGAGTCCTGAGCTGCTCGTGCTGGTGGAGGCACGGGGATGCACAAGAGGGATTGTGGCACTGCCCTGCCCTGTGCCTGCCTGAGCTGCTCCTGCCATCCATCCCCATCC
>WAAG01046506.1:3280-45167 GCA_013390105.1 Tichodroma muraria
AAAAAACCCACATGATACTGCTAATTCACAGTCTTCAGAGACCACCCAGTATCTCCAGGGCTGTCACATACTACATCTGTTATTTTGTGCAACTTATATGAAAGTGCATTAAAACTGAGTAAAACTGAACTGAAATTTTTGAAGACCACACACAAGAATACATTGCATTGTTTTGTTTATTAGCCAAAAGAGATCCCAGCCTGAAGAAACATTAAAATTTTTTCAGTGGTTTGCCCCGATTAGTGCCTCACTGAGGTTCTACAATAATTTAATTCATTATAAGCAACGTCATTTTATCAGTAGCATGCCACATGTATTGCCTGTGCATTTTCTTAAAGTCTAATTAACCTTCAATATCGTATAGGTTAGTTAGTGTTGAAGGCTTGAGTGTTGGGGTTGTTTTAGCTTGTGTTTTCTTTTAACACCAACCTTTTCAAATTCCCTCCTAGATAATGGGATATGACTTTTAAATGGAAGATATAGCTTTCAAAATGATTCAACATAATAAGAGATAAAACAACTGAGGAACTGAAAAAGCAAATAGTGCCTCTGACTTAAAAGGAAAACAACTATCAGTGCCCCTAGCAATTGTCTAATTTGGAGACATTTGAAAAAGACAGGTCTTAAGAGGGAAAAAAACCCTTAAACTGAACATCACTGCTTCAGAGTTGTGAATTTCATCTGGCATGAATTAAGAAGGGCACAGATAAACAGTATCTGATGTAAAGCTTCACAGCATGGAGTTAACCCACCAGTAAATTTCAGCAGGAGGAATGAGCTCAGGCTGGAGCAAGATTTTGTGTGGTAGCTTTAGTCCCACATTACCAATCTGAACATGATGAATTGTCTTGTACTGGGAAAAGAATGGTTCTGATTGCAAAAGAGAGCTGGGGTGTGCCCTGCTCTGAGTTGCTGTGCTCCGGCCACATCAGCTCTTGGGTTAAAACAACTTAGAAAGACCCACAGCTCCTGTGGCATAGTCTGAGCTCTACCCCAAACTGTTGCATTTTCAAAAAGGTCTGGAGGATCCAGACTGAGGTGGTGATGGACTTTTATCATTCTCTGGAGTCATCACTGAGATCTGAAAACAAGATCTGCTGCTAGGTTAGAGTAGGGTGGGGAGATCACTTAATAAAGAGAGCAGCCTTCAGTGTGTGCCAGAAATAGATATGGTTTCTGCATTGTTTTGACAACTCTCCAGATTTTATCAACAGTACTAAGAGCTGTTTGCTTACTACTGTTTGCTACTACCTCCCCCCTCCTGCACTCCCCATCCCCACCTCTTTTTTTAAGGAAAGAAGCCTGGATCATCTGGTGGTAGAAATACCTGGAAACTATTTCCTTAGCATACTCCAAAAGCTCAGATAACAGAAGACAAATATAAGAAACACAAGTTTATTTATTTGGAGACTTTGATCTTATGCATTTAATGCAAATTTTCTGATCGTTTGAAAACTCAGTCATGATCTGTGAAGGCTCAGGGTTGCCCACACTATTAGCATACCCGCTGAAGAGTTTCAGCTGATAAAGTTGTGAGTGGTGTGCTCTCTGGTGAGCTCTCTCAAGGGAAAGTCAGGCTTGGGAGATGAGGTTTGACTTCATTTACTCCATGTGACCTTAGACTGCTGCTTAAAACAGTCTGCTCTTTGTTTCTCCAGCTGTCAAATGAAGATAATGATTCTTACCCATTCTTAGGACAGCACTTTGAAATTTATAAATGAAAATATTATTTATATTCAAGAGGTTCCCAGACAAGGAAAATGAATGATTTCCATAAATGCAATATATTTCTTCCTTGAATCATTCCAGTCTGGAATGTCATGTCTAGTTCCTGGCACTCACACACACTGAGGACTGTGTGAGAGACAAGTACTTATAATGATTTTATACATGTACAATCCCTCTCTATAGCAGGTCTTTGTATGTAATTTTCTTTATATACCCATATATATATGTGTGTATGTGCGTGTGTAATGGACACACAGAGGACCACTTGAAGTGAATGTGAACCATTTTGTGTTCGTGGGACTGACTGCCTTTGTAGTGCTCAGATAGCAAAGCTGGTAAATATTTTGTGTGACCTTAAAAGTCCAAAAAACTTTATCAATCTGTTGCCTAGCAAAATATATACATTAAAAATATTACTAGTTAAAAAGATGATGTAATGTTTGTCACAGGAGGATGGCAATGCCCTTACCTAATACAATATTAAACTAAGGTCCAGTCTGCGTAATTTTGGTTTCTAAGTAGTGATGAAAAATCCCAGTGGGCCTCTCTGAAAGGGTGATCAGCTGCCCAGGGAGCTCCAGGGAAAAGCTCTTTCTTTTTCAAGATCAGACCATTGCACTGGGCAAGCGCCTCTGTGAGAGTCCAATATCCAAGATAATAAGAGATCTGTTGCCACCTGCAACATGGCAACTGTACCTCCTTCCCCAGACAGTGACCAGAGTGGAAGCTCACCTCTGCCTTGTGCTTAAGTTAGCTCTGCTGTTGTGTGGGGGCTGGACAAGCGTAATGGAAGAAGTGTACACTGAAAATTGCTGCTAAAACACCAGATGGGGAGCCAAAGCAACTCGCGTCCCCGATCAGTAATTTATAACAAAGTCTGCGCAGCGTGGAGAGCCAATTGCTTGAAATCGATAGAGATTTAATGATCTATGAAGGTAAAACAAACCATTCTGCCAAAAAGCAGAAGCTGCTAACAAAGCCTTCTGAGTGCTGGAGGAGAGAGGGCTTTCTGGGGGAGGTGATGAGCATCCTACACTGGGTGCTCTGGGGCTGCCAGGGCTCAGTGCAGGAGCCCTCTTTGACCAACACCTACAGTCACTGCTGCTCAACACAGTCACTGTGTCTGCAGCGTCAGAGGGTGGCAGGTCTGTCTGCCAGAGGACCTGAACTTTTTTTCCTGACTGAAATGGTGATGATCCACCTCCTGATGGAAGTCCTGGGCCTGGATAAGGAGGAAGGGGAAGATGCTACATTAAGAGGGCGTGGCAGGGAAACTCTATGAAAGCAACAGTTCCAGGGAGTAGACTTAAACCCTGCACAAAACTGATCTAAACACCATTTCTAGCAGATCCAAATAGTGTCCCCAGCACTTCAATTAGAGACTGCATCTTAGGAATACTGACTGATTTCTTGTTTACACTGTGCAATGTTTCACTGCTTCAGCCAGGCAGAGGTGAGACTGTAAGATATTTAGCACTGGAGTCATTATGAGGCCCCGAGGTGTACTTCAGGAATTATCTGGGCTTTGGCCAAATACTACATTAGACAGTGGGGCATATTTATTACTAAGCATCTTGTTACACCCTATCTCTTGTTAAGGTTTCTAAGTCAGTGCAAGTAGAAAGAGACTAAGCCCTCCAGTCCATCTCCTGTCCGGAGCAGGATTGCTCTCTTGAGTGCAATCACTTGTGCTCTGCAAGCATAGTTTTAAGTGTATCAAGAGATGCATCATTTAATTTAAGAGAGTAATCAATACCCTAAAAGACCTGTCAATAAATTTTCATTCTTTTTTTCATTTTTGTCATAACAAATATCTTCCTGTTGCAAGTTATGCCCACTGGTGTTACTAACCCTTCTGACAAACACAGATGTCTATTGGAACTTACCCTATTCATTGCTTAGCCAATACTCACACCTTTAGGGCCAGACTTTTACACAGTTGCCCATAATATTTTGCTTTGTAAGTAGACCTGTTAAAATGTAGGGGAAAAGGATGGAATAAAAATTAAAGCGCTACTCCACAGGAATAAAGGTGCCCCAATCCACCCCTAAACTATTTTAATCTTTCCATAAAGTCAGCCCAGACAATCCCTTAGACACTATTGTTGCTCTCCACTGAACCTGCGCTTTTAGATGCTAATAAGGTACCCAGGAGTGAATTTAGTATTCCTAGTGTGGTCACACCAAAGCCATATGGAGTGGAATCTTTTCTTCCCTTTTCTAGGAGGTGATGTCTTTGAATTTGCAGCCAAAAATTTCCCCTTCTCTTTTTTTGCTCAGTCACATTTAATACACTCTCTACTATCACCCTCAGGCTTCTTTCAGCATTACTTTCCTCATTTTTCCTTCTGAGGAATAACTGAGTTTTGGATTTTCCCTAGATGTCTACACTCAAATTTCTTCAAGTTGAGAGTCCTTCTGTTATTTTCTTTCCATAGGTCATATCATATGTCATCAGCTATTAAGTACAATTCTAAATGTGGATTATAAGTTATGGATTTCATTTTCATTGATTTTCAAGGGGGAGGAAGGAATTTTAAACTACCAACACGTCTGAATTTAAATTCCATCTCTCTCATCATCAGCAGAGATAATGGCAATTTTATTCATTACAGCTTAATGTATAATATTTTATTTAAGATCAAATATTTTCGCAAATATACAGCTGAGAAATTGAAAATCTTCTCCTTAGTAATCCAGAAAGTAATACTTTAAACTTTTTTTCATAACCAGATGAGAATTAGAAGATGGCATATTTAGGGTGTACAATAATTAAGTCACAAGGAAAAGAAGTATGGGAGTACTCTTTAAGATGGGTGTAAGACTGACTGGGAGAAAACTGTAATTTAGTAATTACAATTCCTTCTCAACTCAGAATGCTATATTTGGCTATGTTATATGTAAATTATTTTAAACTAAATTTGCCACTGATGTAAACTGAAAAATTAATCCAATTGAACTATACATTCTCTAATGGGTGAAGCAATTTTGTCCTGTTCTTGAAAATGTTAAAATAACGTATAAAGATGCTGTCAGTACAAAAGTGCTGCAGAAAAAGAAAATGTCTGTTACACATGGAAAAATTCTCCACTCAGTTGTACCTAGAGGGAAAATTCATTAAAGTTGTCCTTGTGAAGTTGAACACAGTTTGTTGCTTTGCCTGGATATACTGAAACAAAAATAATCCACATTTCAGCTCAGTTTTAGAAAGCAGAGGAGTTCCTGGCATCAAAATTTCCTCTACTTCTGATTAATTCACCAGATTGGATTGCATTTTCTAATGTAATCAAATTGATATGTGTCCTAAGTTCCTATGCAAAGGCATTACATGAAGACAGAAGGGTGTAAATTCACTTGAAAGAGGCTACAGAATTGACTGTGTATCAGCAGGCAAACCACACCATGACCATTTATAATCTCTGCGTGCGCATCGCTCGGTATGGAGCATCTCCCAGCATTTAGAGTCAAATATGTGTGTGTGGAGGGAAAAAAAAAAAAAGCTAGGAAAGCTATGGGATATTTGAAATGGTTAATTGATGTCAGTTCAGCTTGAGCATTTTGTGAAATAAACATTTATACTTTAGTGGATGGTGCTATTAATTGCTTGACATTCTTATGCAGAAATAACTAAAATAAATCCAGCATTTACAAGGAAATTGCACAGTAACACTTAGATCATGCTAGACCTTGGTAAATTTTTGGTGCAGACTTTTTCACCAAAATGTGTGGGTTTGTGTGAAATGATTTTAAACTGCCGGTCTTGATGGGTCTTTTTCTTCTACAGAAAGCAAACGTGATACAATATCTGAATGCTTCCAAAAGTGGCTCTTCAAAAAGTTGATTAAAATCCAAATGTTCCTCTATAGCCATAGTGAATTGACAGAATCAGGCATAAATTTTTTCAAAACAGTTCGTGTAACTTCATCAGCTGTAACATAGTATCTCCAGAGATTGACTTTGTCACCATGGCATGAAGACCCATCCCTCTCTTCTTCAGCAGTTGCTAAAGTTGGTATTCCCCAGACAGACAGAGCGATTTGGTTGTAAGAGTTTTCACTGTTCCAGGTAAATCTACTTTCTGGGTTGATCTAGCTCATCTCACACCCATCTTTACAAAAGCTCAAGACAAAATATGTAAGATTTTCTCAGACTTAGTTTTCTTTGTCTTAAGAGCCTTCAGGATTTCATGGGCTGTCCCTGTGTCTTCAGCCAAGTGCTCTACTGGGGTCCACTCTACCATGACAGTGTTGTGTTTGAGAGGAGCTGGTGTGACCTTGGCACAAACAAATCCATTCAAATCCAAACACAAATCCATTCCCGGCCCAAGTGGGGTGGTAAGGGGAGAGCTGTTCCTTTGCCCCAGCTACCTTGGGCAGGTGTCCTGTGTGACTGCGTTGGGAATCACTGCGGTGGGGATGGAGGCACCTCACTGGCCGTGGAGGGACACACAGGTGGCTGCTGTCTACAGCACTTTTGACACTGTAATTTAGCTTTCTTCCACGGGAGTTACTTGAGATGTACTGAAAAGCCATGACCATCAACAGGTATTTTATTCTAAGATTCCCACCAAAAGTCTTCCTCATTCCTCAGATCTTTCTGTTGAAGAGGCCTTGCACAGACGTCTGGGTGAATACTTAAACCAGACTCAACTTCAAAACTGAATTTAGTTTTCGTTTTCTGTAAGCACAGTCAGAGTCTGAGATGATGGTACTGCTCCAAAAATTGTGGTTCCTGACTTAATTAGCTCACATGGCTTGAGATATGTAACACTGACCATTACAGAAAGCCTGATAACAAAGGGTAATGATACAACACAAACACTTTAAATTAACACAAGCTATGCAGGAACAGAATCACTAGGATGCTGTGTCTCAGTTTTAAGGAAATTCTTCCAGAGACGGGAGGTACAAGAGTCTGTCCTTTAATTTGGCCTGTTTTGTCTGATTCTTCCTCTTTCATATGCTAACTTCCATTCCTTTCCAGGAATATAGACAATTTTGCATATTCAAAACTTTTGGAAAAGTATCCAAACCTTTTGATATTTATCCAGACCAGATCTAAGACAGAAGTTTCCAAGCAGTGATGAACCTAGTAACCAATAATGAAAGTATTATTACTAAGTAATAATGAACAAGAATAATTAAAAATATATTACAATAATAAAACTTTTAGTAATAAAACAAAACTCCAAACTTGAGCTGGGAAAATGGAAAGAACATTTAAAATCCAAATGTGGGTTTTGTAATAAGAATCCTCTGTGTCACTCTTTAGTAATGGCTCCAGAAAGTATGGCAGCATCCAAAACTCTGTAGAACTTTGTCTGGGTTTGTATTTTTTAAAGCAATTGGCAGAAGTCTCCTTGAAGGGCAAGCCTTGGGCTTGGAAACATGGGTGAGTGCTACTGTAGACACCATGGATGGCTGAGCATGGGAGAAAGGCCTGATGGGAGCCAACACCTCTGTGATGGAGGGATTTGGGGTAAAGCAGCAGCAGTGGGTGGGACCTTGCAGAACAGGGATAGCAGCCTCCGGGTGCAGTCTCCACTGCTGGTGCAAGTTTGGCTGTGCCTTCAGCAGCTGGTGCTGTGGCTGGTAGCAGAGCTCTACAGGGATCCCACAGATGCTTGTTCCACTGGTGTGGGTTGGGCTGGGTACCCAGCTGGGAGGAGGGGGAGGTTACTTGCTGGGCACTGTGGTGGAGCCCACAATCACACTTGCATTTGTTTATCTGAGTGGCAGTGGCTGGGAGTGCAGCACTGAACTCTTCCATTTGCCTTTTACACGTATTTGTTCCCCTACAGAAGAAGGGGGCTTTGGCATCAATTACCCCTCTGGGACAGAAATAATAGTGGGTAGCCTGTACCCGCCCCTCAGCCACACCAGGCTGTGCCTCATTGTCTATTCAGTTCAAGCCACCAAGCAGGGAGGGTTCATGCTAAGATGCCAGACCGTGCAGTGGCTAAATTATAATGGCTGAGGCTCAGACACCAGTTCCCTCCTGTTGACTTTGTTGCCAGGAGATGGTAGCCTGGCAGATGAGTGGTAACAAACAGCTGGAAGGAAATTACAACATTTACTCAATGAATGAGAATGAGAGCCCTATTTTATTTAAGGTTACTCTCTGTTGGCATCAATACAATGCCATAAGGCAGTGAATCCTGCTTTGGTTTCAGACCTGATCTGGGGAAGAGGAGCTTTCACAGCCCATACTGAAATATCATTGGGGTTTAACATCTTGCTTGCATGGGGCATGTTAAGGGCCCTGAATCTCATCAACTGCATTCTTCATTTTTCTCATCATCCCATCTGTCTTAGGGTCATGAGTTACTCAAAACGTCATCTGACAAAAAGGAATACCAAGATTTAGTTCACGAGTTAAAACAAATTAGTGAAAGGCGTTTTGATCTACCAAAATATTTAGAGTTGTGTATAAGACCTGCTAGATGAGTACAGCTCTCTGTCCACTTTCCCTGTCAATACTTACTTGAAAAATGCAATAGTGCAAACAGTTTTAAACACATGCTTGAATTTCAAGATAGTCCAAGGGAGCTAAGAAAATGCTTAAATGTTGCTGCAAACACGTGGTCTGGCATCATTCTACAGCCTCAGCTTTATTCACACAGTGCAATGAGAGGCAGATTGATTTTGTCCTTCTTCCCCGTTCATGAGAAAAGACTTAATTTTGAAAGTACGGTGGTAGCAGTGTGAATGGAGTCCTGGGGTTACCCGGAGACAGCTACAAACAAATTGAATGCATTGAAAATAATTTCTGTGACAATCGATTGCCCTTCAGAGTGGAAGACTTTGTTATTTAAAAGACATGGAAGCTGGCAGTAACAGAAAATAGCTATACATGCATATATGTATATATAGCACAGCCATGAGCCACATAATTTGTAGCCTGATATTTGGAAAGATTGGGATGTTCAGCCCAGAGACTTTAGGCTGACTCCTTGACGTATCAGTGGAAGCCTATTCCTTGATGTTGTGTCAGCTCTGTTTGGCCATCCCTTGAGTTTAGGCCCAGTGAATACTTAGGGATAGATCGTAAACTTACAGAGACAGGATGAGGCTTTCTGCTCATGGAGAAGAAGCCAAGCTCTTTCCTTTCCACAGGCATCGCTCTTATGAAACCTTAGGAATCCCTTTGGGAGAAATGAGAGAGGAAGAAAAAATTCAGATAGGCAGCTTGGTTTTAGAGAGGCCTTCTTTCCTAACTACATCATCACTGCCTCCTCTGGCACTAGTGCCACCATAGTGCCACCAGAGAAGAGGTTTTTGTGCAAGTTTAGTGCTGCCTGCACTTTTCCAGCGAGCAAAGTATTTTTTTCTGGCTGCATGGTAAATAAAGATCAGAAGTGTATCAGGCGAAGATGTGTGTATCTCCAGAAAGATTATTTGTAAGCCTGCAACAGATCTTCATTTTGACTAACCTCTATAAATTTAAGTGCATAAGTACCGAAGTACCGAAATAGTCTATTTTCCCCAGTAACACAAGTCAGTTAAAATGATTCAATGTGTTTGTCTTCCTTTAACCAGCTGCAAGCTTCAAGAAGAAAACAACTGATATTTCTCTGGATGCAAAATCATATCATGTAATTTAGTGGCTAAATATTGATATGTGTTTATTAGATTAGGAACCTATTTCTTGATTTATTTTTTTCTACCATAGTGTCTCCAGGTATCTAAATTTCTCCACTTTGTGTAACCAGCTGATTTAAGCAGGGGTGAAGTTGCCCTGTGCACATTTTTATTAGGTCGGCAGAAGTGCCCTAAGCAACCACTCTTTTTTTTCTGGCTCGCGTTTCATTCCCTTCCTGAGCTGACCTTATGGAGACGTCTGTTTAAGTGAACCTGAGCCAACAAAACACCAGGCAACAGGCTGAAAATCTTGGTTTAATTGAGTCATCATGCCAAGCGCACGGGAAGCCTGGTGACCCTGACAGAGTGCTGTGCGGTGGTTTGGAGGGTTGGCTGCTTCACCAGCTCCAGACAGGCTGGGCCCAGATGAACTCACCGACCCCAAGGCTCAGAGCCACCCCTATTCGAGCAATAGGATGCAGAGGTTCTGGTGTGTGAGCGGCATCCAGGCATCTGCCACATGCCCGGCAGAGCCGATGCATCCCACAGCCCTGTGACTGCTCAGAGACAACAGCTGTGTGCCTCTGAAGCAGAAATTTTCCAAGAAGAGTAGTTAGTACCCCCTGCCTGGAACGGAGTGCGTGTTTGGGACAGGGGCAGTAGATTCCCATTAAATGGGAGCGTGTATCACTCAAACACAGAGGCTTGGCAGACCTCCAGGGGCAGAGCCTCAGAAGTTACAAACCAAACTCTGCCAGAGCCCTGGGGGAGCTCTTTTTGAGAAAACAGTGAACAATCAGGCCCAAATCCCAGGAAGACTGTTATCCCCTCTGGAGGCAAACCAAAGAAAATGTTCACACCAGCTCTTCTGCATAAAACCAGGGTTTTGGTGTTATTCTACTGCCGATGTAGTCAGTTGCCTGCCTGGAAAAGTTGATGAAGAACGAGCTCTGCATCTTTGCTTTCTCGTGTAAGTTTTGTTTGCAGAGTTGTGGTGATAATGGGAACATCTTCAAAATCTCTGCTGAGACCAAGGGCTATATAGGCAGAAATTAGGCGCAGCTGTGCCTAGTAAACAGTATTTAATAAGACTCCATGTAGTGGGATCTTTTTACAAGTGATGCTGCAGTCACGTATGGGACTCATTTGGAGAACAAGATGCAGGCCATGTGCGGCTGCCCAGAACTCACTATTGACATGGTAGATTTTGTGATGTCCTGTACATTCCTGATATTTCTTTTCCTTGCCTTAGGCTTCTCCCATTTGTTCACTGCATATGCAAACACAGCCTCCTAGACCAAAGTGCTGTCTCTCCTGGTTAGTGGCAATTTTGCCAATGACTTTTGTGGGACTGAGATTTAATAATAGCTGCATGAAATATTTTCATGCCTGGCGTATAAAATAATTTCATACTCTGTAGACTCTCTTGCTTTGATATATTGGAAAATGAGCAACATTTACCGTCTCTGACAATTAAGAGTGCCACATTTTCTAGGTATGGTCTAGAGTGAGCATGCAGGTTATAATTAAAAACACTCCATGATGCACTGATCACCAAAGAGGCATTTGTTTATTCTGCCTACAGTGCAACTTGGCCATTACAATATAGGTCTATCTATAATTACATTAATATAAATAAAGCTGGAATGTGTGTGCTTTACCCAGCTGAGGGCTACACTTGAGTTTTAGCAGAGCCAGAGGGATGAATCTAATTTGTTTAACAGATCAGTCAGATTGCGACTGGCCTTGTGAAACAAAGGTGATAACCAGAGAGGCCAAAAAGCACCAGCCACCTACGGGCTCGGATCAAATGGGACCTTCCACGTGGGGCCGTGCAGAGCACTGATGACACCCGCACTTCAAAGGCAACCCACAGAAGAAAAGTGAGCCCGTGACCTTTGGTTCTTCACAACAAACAAAGAAGATCAAGAGGTGGCTGTGGGGCTTTCTTAACTCCATTTGATACTATGCTAGGAATATGCAAGCTGTTAGGTCCTGTACTGCTTGGATTTGCCATTTATCTGTTTTGTCTAGAAGCCCTCCTGAAGGAATCATTCTGGATTTAGAGTTTGTGAACTGTTCAGAAGAGCTAGGTGTGTATGGGAAGGGCTGCCTTGGTAGGGCACACATACTCAGCAGCAGTGCAGTTCTGGACCTGTGCACAAGTGAAACAAGTTGGGCCAGTGAAGCACAGCCCTGCTGGCGTGTCTGGCCCTGGAGCATCAGGCGTGGATGGAGGCTGGCTCTCCGACCGGTTTCATGTCCCCGACGGACATTGCTGAGTCAATAGAGCTCTGCTGGCTGGGCCTGGCCAAAATAGTTTTGCCGTTCTCCTGGAAGGCATTTGAGTTACACAGCTAATGACAACACCAAAAAAAGCAGCAAATATAAACACTCCGATTAAGAAATACCCGTTCCTAAGTTTGCTGCCCTTGCCCACATGTGTCTCTGTGACACTATAATACTGCCAGTTCTCTGGTGTCCACCGAGTATTTTGGGGAGCAAAAGTGGCAAGACTCAAGCTTCTAATGCAAGTATAAGAGAAAAGAAACCTATAAATATGTCTGAACTCAAAAATTATAAACTATAAATGGAAAAATAGGCAAAACCCTATTGCAATTTTTCTCCTCTGGCATCTTTAACAATACCAGGGGAGAACAGCTTTACCACATGCTGGTACCATTCACACTGTGGGCACCAATCCAGACCCCAACTGCACTTCAGTTTTGTTCTGACCTAGGTGGGGTGCCAGTTCTGCCTGTCTGCAGGAGAGGCTGTATTTCTATTTGCAGTGCCATCATCCTTGCTCACCCACTGCTCATGCTCCTGATCTTCCACTTTTCCTTCAGGTTTGCAGCTACTGCAGTACCGCAGCCCTGGGCAGGGGATGGTCCTGGAGAACTCATTCCATTAGCAGTAGAGCAGCGAGGAAAAGCACAAGGAAGAAGGATATTCACAGCCTGAGTCAGCACATCCTTCTTGCTTATTGTCTATAGCACAAACCATTGCTGAAGGATAATGCAGGGGTAGGACTGAGTGCTCAGCAAGGACAGGGGGGTAGGGCTGCTGAGGATACAGCCCAGCAAAGAAATCCAGAGGAAGCTTCAGCCTCAGCTCTCTCAGAGAGGAGCATATAAGGGCACACAGTCACGCCAACCAGGAGCGCTGCTCGTTTCCACATGAGCAGCCAGTTTTGGGGTCAGTTTTCTCATAGTTTTCCCTATGGCAATAGCAGCAAATGTATCCTGAGTGCCAAGGAGCTGCAGCATTAACTGCTGTCTCTTTCTTGATGAAAATACTAATGTGTGACCTGCATACTATGGAGGAACTGGCAATTTTAAATCATTACTGGGGAAAAACATGGCAAGGATTAACTTGTCTCACCGTAGTGCTGGTGTGTCCCGCAGCAGAGAAGGAAGAAAAGGCTTGACACCGCACTGAATCCACTTTTGTCTTAGCAGGGTACTGGCTGCATCTGTTTGAAAGGCTTGTATTGTATCACTGTTCTTTGTTATCAGGTTTCCCATGGTGGTCACTGTTACATATCTTACATTGTTTGAGCTAATTAAGCCGGGGAATCAGGGAAAGCACATTTCCGGTGGGGATTTATTGCCAAAAGATATTTCAGCTGAAGGGGGAAAAAAGGAAATCTCCCTTTATGTCCAGCATTCCTGAGCTGTTTCATAATATTCAGCATTCAGCTTCATGGAAATAAACTGACAATAACGTCAAGAACTTTGAACTTGAGCACTTTTCCTCTGTTTTGTTGAATTTAAAAGCACCATAAAGAAAACTAGAGATCTGTGTAGCCACAAAAATAAAAATACTTGAATCGCCTCAGTTGGAAACATGTTTGTTAATAATTTACAGACAAATGACTGTTTGCTCTCCAAGTGCTTTGTGCCAAAAAATAGAGTATTATTTGCACCTGCTTTTATGCTTCTTTACTAGAGAAGTGCAAGTGGCAGTGCTTTACATCTTCACTGGTATCCTTTTGTAGGATGCCAGCAGAGGCAGAGGAACCTGTTTCCCCCCTGCCTGCACCCAGCACCGAAGGGGTGCTCAGAGCACCTGGCAGTAGGAGGGCTGAGCCCTGCCTACGTGCCTGGCACGACAGAGCTGGAGCACCTTTTACAGCACCTTCAGCTGCCCAGCAAGTGCTGCCCGTGGGGCAGAGCCTGCTCTGCAACATGGTAGTCAGCCCAGGAGAAAGGGGAAGCTCTGCTCGTACGTATGGGATGTCGTACACAGGTTCATTGTTAGGAAATCCTGTGTGTGAACAAAGCCCTGCTTTTCTTCCAGATGGTATTAATAATTGCTGTCAGTGGGACTGGTGATGATGACAGTTTGTTCATTTTCAGCAGTAGGTCTAAAAGGCTTTGCTGAAAGAAGTGAGGATGATGATCCTCTGCCTGCCAAGGTACACCAAAAGCAACCAGAGATCACTACGGATTATTAAAGGCATACAGTGTTTTGGATGAGAAGGTCCTGTTTTCAGTTTTGTATAACTTTTGTTAAACTTTGACTGTTCATCACATCTTCTGAAATGTGGTTCATTGGCTGTTTTGTTTGGTTGGTTTGGTTCTGTTTTTTTAATGTATTGTTGTTGTTGTTGTTGGGGTTTGTTTGTTTGTTTGTGTGTTTTTTGTTTTTCTTATATTGGTAGTTTCAGCTGAAACATTTCAGCTCTCCCAAACACAATGAAAGAAAAGAATTTTCACCCACGGGAAAAGAGAAAGATGGCAGCTTTATCTTTAAAAAGCATCGGCAGTGGCCCTCATCTGAAGCAGGAACTGAAAGTCTGGTACCATTATACTGTCAGTGGAAGAAAATTTACTTTAAATTTACCAAAATTTGATTTCTAGCATTTTCTAGTTTGCACATGCTCACCACAAAGGAGAGTATTTTAGCCAAACTCCCCTGATATTTGGCCTGCAATGAGCAGGCTAGAATGTGACCTGTCATTGCAGCCAGTTAATCCTTTAGGTCAAGCAAGAAGAGTCTTGAATAGAAGAGATTCCAACTACTGATGGCACATATAGGTGTCAGTGAAGCTGAAGATAACACTTCAGTGTTTCCTAAATTTTTTTAAACAGGAGATTACATGTCAAAACTGTTGAAACGGTTGCATTGCGATTGAAAAATCAGAGACTCAAAGTCAAATAGGAATAATTTCGTAATTAAGATTTTCTTCATAATCCCACACCAGTCCCTTTGAGAAGATTTTGTTATTATGACCCATCTTTAATTAAATGATGACGCTAATTTTTTTCCCCTAAGTCCCCATGCTCATGTAGTGCAGAGGGTGTATGTGCTGTTAAAATTAATGAAGACTGTATTGTAAAGAAAGTCCTTGGCTGTAGGGTCCTCACCCCAAGTGCTCCTGCAGCTGGAAAACAAAAACGTGGAGCCCATGAGGCAGCAGGTTACAAGAAGGGAGAGGATTACATGGTGTCTTAAGAGTCCAACTAGGGGATGCCACATTTGCTCTCGCCACTGCATCTGGATATGGTGCTAAGTTACTTAGAGGAGGTTTTTCAGTGCATGTTAAATGAAAAGCTGTCACTTCTAGGGTGCCCACTTTTCCTCTTCCCAGGCAAGGCACTGGGTCAGCAGCACTGAGAGAGAGGAACCTCAGCAGCAGGCCAGAGCTCAGTGCTCAGTTTCCCTATGTCTTTTCCTGAAAGCAAATGAGCCGGACCAAAGTGCAGAGCACGTCGATACCAAGCTCGCATTCAGATAAGTGGGACACGTGTAACACACTTGGGTAGGGAGAAACCCGCCCTGGTGCATGCAATAAACCTTGGGAGGGAAGGAGGTGGGGAAAAGCTGGTGTGGAGCATGCTGCAAAGTTTCCTTCTACTGTTGCACCGATACACTGATCACATGGATAGGCCTTTTGATTGACCTGCTGAGCTCATAAAAAATAGAAGGAAAAGCCCTCTGAAAATGCCCCTGGAGGTGAGAAGGACTATGAGTGCAATGTAAGCAACACAAAGTCTGAAATCAAGCCTCTAAAAAAGCATCTCTGAGCTGATCATCTTCTCTCACCTCTTTTCCACTATGAGGAAGGACAAAGCAAGAGGAAAGGGATGGAGGGAAAGAACACTGGAAATTTTCTTTGTTCCACAGAAGCTGAGGGGCTGTTGCAAATTTTCTTATGTGCAAAAAGGAGCACCTAATGTTTTTGGGCTGTTTTTCCCCTCAGTCTCCAGTCCCCAATGCTATTATATTGAAGTCCACTGAGATTCTGGTGACAGGTGCTGGACACTTGGAGAATGAGCAGCAAAAGCGGTAATGCTGCTTTCTCTCAGCAGCATGAGGATGAGCAATAAAATAGGGTCCTTATTGACTCTCTGTTGTGGCCATCTGAGTGCCCAGAGCAGAGCAATCTCCTGGGAGAGAGCAGACAAGGAGCAGCAGCAGCAGCACAGCATATTCCTGAGGCCATGGATTGAGATGGAGCTGCTGCAGCCTTAATAGATGCTGCAACAGCCATGGCAAATGTGACCTGCTCTGTTATTGAATTGTGTGGTGCTGTTTTGCTTTTCCTTTAATATTGGTAATTATGCAATTTCTAGACAACATCCCTGTCATAACCAGGGCAGCAATGCTGACAAAACAAGCTTTAAATAAGCACTTGTCAAAGTAACAGCTATTTTTGTTTGCCCTATTTAGCACTGTGTTTAAGGTCTACAGTGGAAATCTCAGACAGTTTTAAATACATGGTGCAGTTACTTTATCACTGCATCACAATATTCAAAATCCCTAAAGCCTGGAAAACAGAAGTGTTTTGACAGCACCTTTGGGTAGTTCCTGCCTTCACGGGCAGGTCAAAGCTTTTGCAGGACTTGTTTGAGAGCCAGGAAGCACAGAAAAGCTTAGAGTACACTAGCCCTTCTTTCAGGCTCTAAGGATTATTGGGCAGAGAGGATTTAATATCCTGCTTTTTCCCATCTCTGAGACCTCTGGAAGGTTCACCGGAGGAAAAGAAAGAACAAAACCAGCACCACAAGACTTAGCAGTCCTGCTGTTCCTCAGGTTAGAAGGAAAGAGGAAGTACTCTCAAAGTCTCTTCACTCATAATTAAGAAAAAACAAGAAATCCTTCTTCCTTGCCTTCATGAGCTCTGTCTGAGGAGATGGACTCCAGGCTCCCCAGGCACTGGGCTGCCTTGTTTGTCCAATGCTGGAGCAGAGGGCAGAGGTACAATTTCAGCACACAGCAAGTGGTTTCTTACCCGAGGTGCTGTGAAGGGGCATCTGCAAGGCCCCTCTGGCCATGCAGCAGAGCAGGGACGTACACAACCCAAAATACATGGAAGCTCACTCTTCAGGTAGGGAAAGGGAGGTTAGACAGGCAGTGACACAAATGTGACAGTCATGGAGGAGTGCTTCCTTTAAGAACTAAAGTCACCAGCCAAGCACAAAAGGATTGCATAGTATCACAGGGGAGCAATTGCATATGGGTTTATTTAGGCTATTCTCTATTTTTTGCCCATCTCCAGACTATGGACTTCCTAGCCTGTGTGCTCCTCGGAAGTTTGTGATGTGTTTTCAGAGAATTTCTGGGGCTCTGCTGGGACAGCTGTCTCACACAGTTACTTTATAAAACCTTTGTGGAAGAGGAAAAGTGCTTAGAAAGTTCTTTGCTGCATTTACAAAGGGGACAACAGGAGCAGAAACGTTTGGGGGTCCTGCGTTTTGAGCAACACCCTTGCTTTCCTCTCATTCTCATCTCTACCGGCGGATGCCAGAGAGACAGCCAAAACAAACATAACACATGGGAAATGGTCTGTAAACCCAAAACAAAAGAAGTTTTCTTTTATCAGCTGTTTCCTGGTGTCAAAAAAAAAAATTATTCTGTAACAGTGTATTTATTAGTGAATATATATGCATAGAAACAAGGTAAATTATTTAACTTTTTTAGCAGAATTTAATTTGTTAAAATAATCCTGGTATTAAAATAATATCCTCTATATCTCTTTATCCCCATTGCATTCCCTCTTTTCTCTGGTGCAGGGAGGAACAGAAAAATAGTAGCTTAGCAGCTTAGACAAAAAATACTTTAAATTATCGTAATTTAAGGGCACCTGCCCTATTCCCGGGCTCCTGTTCTGCTCTGCCGCTGGAAGCATGCAGCGAGGCGGGCGGATGCAGGCTGACCCCGCGTTCCCAGAAATCCCCGGCTGCTCTGCTGTGGCCTCTCTATCTCCTGACTCCTAAACGAGCTCCTGCAGCACCGGTCACCCACTGCTCCACAGGGTGAGCTAAGAAGCCGAAAATAGCCTCCTTTCTGATAATACAGGGCTCCGCTCGTAAAGGCGGCATTCTGGCACCCCAGATAAGATGTACGCAGCCTCCTTTGGTTACGTTTGCAGCCTCCCGAGCCTTTCTCCGCCTGGCAGAAGGGCTCACGCGGAGCTTTTCCGTGCGCGCTGGCGCCGCGGGAAGCGCCGCGCCGGGAGCTGCCGCCTCAGACGCGCGGTCCGGGGCAGCACCGACAGGGGTGACCAGGGCTGTGTTGTGGAGCACTTCAGAGCTACCAGGGGTGGGCAGGCCCCAGGGGAAGGCGGGGGTGTTTCCGAGAGGTGGGGCAGGGCCACGGGAACCTCCCGCTGCCCCACCTGCGGGCGCAGACTTTATGGCATCTGCGAGAGACAGGGAGAGAGCTTTGACGCAAGGGAATAGTCCCCTGAAAGTGTGGGAATGATGGGCTCGCTGGGTTGATAATCCGTGGCCTAGGGAGGCAAACGTGATCTCTGGGATGTGATAATCATGCTATCTGACAAGCATTGCGATGTATTCAGCTCGGCTGAGCTGCTGGCTGCAGACACATCACGAGCAGGCATTTGGAGCACTCATAGGGAAGTATTTCCTAAACAGAGCAGTGCTCCCCTGTGGCACCTCTATTTGTATTTGTATGAAGCCATTGATATTTGTGCACGGATGCCCCATCAAACAACACCAGCTGGGCAGGAGTGCTTCTCTGAGCCACAGCTGGTTCGTTTCTGAGTAAGGAATACGGAGTCTGATTATGCCAGCGTGCAATAAGCACATTCCAGAGCAGGGAAAAGAGTGGCCAACCAGGATTAGACAATGTCTCCCTTCAATAACAGTTCACTCCTGCACCCTGGGATTAGGTTCTCTGCCTCCAGAAATGGCGCTAATTAGGAGACACTTGGAAAAGTGGAATTTCCTGCTACTCTGGCAGCTCCCCCTCTTGCCACTAGAACTTCTGCACTTTACCTGGCCTGCTGAAAGTGGGCGCAAGCGCAGCCTGTCCCCTCCATGGTACCTTTATGGGAGAAGGAGGCCTGGAAGATGTGCTGCAGTGATTCCCAGGGAAACCTGCTGCAGTTGTGTGAAACACGTCTCGCCTGTGCTGCTTCAGTGCTCAGGTCTCTCAGGCCAGAAGCTGCCGTGGCACCATCATGCAGATAAAGTGCTGCAGAATATTCTGGACAGGATGAAGGTGTTTTAATGTATGCTGACGCCTGGTTTTTAGCCAAGGAGTTTAGCATATGTTTGCATACATGATTTCAAATTCTAGTGTAAATAAGGCATAGATATGAGCTGATAACCACGTTCTAGGATAAAATATGACTAGAAACACTGGTTGCTTTAGGATTTGATAATCACCTAGTCTGGCAAGTGTGAATTTGGACGTAGCCAATCTGCCTAAAATATTTGCAGCAGTCATATCTTGATCAGACACTTACTTTCGGAGTATTTATATATAGTAAACAATTTTTGTGGAACAACATCCTCTTGGTTGTAAAAACCATGCACCCAAATCTGATTTTTAGAATGTGCTATCATCTGATTCCCATCAGAATAACCCAAGCTGAACAGTCTGCCAGAACTCACTTTATCTGTGCGAGATGCTTCCCTGCCTCATAGGATGGTCCATCCAAGGGTTTTTGCCTGAAATTTCATCAGAGGTGGATTGGGTCAGTGGAACACCAGTGTGATGCTGTTTTGTGAGGGTAGGGGCAGGCTTAGCAGGGCCATGGGCACAGGTGCAGTGTTCATGGGGGCTGAACTAACGATATGTATGCCTGCAGTGTCACTAAATAAGCAGGCCTAGAGACAAAAAACATTTTGCTTCTTGTGAGTTTGTTCTGTGTGTTTTCAGTTCAGAGAGGCTTCTACTTCTTTCTGCTTATATCAGCCTATGAGCACAAACAAGAGACAAAAGTCTAAATGCTCTGTTGGGTCTGAGCATGCAATACCTATCAGATGTGCATCTTGGATATTGTTTCTTTTGCTTTTTATTGATTTTCTTTTCTTTCTCCTAGGATTTCTTTGGAAACAGGATATTCTCAAATCCTGCATGTGCTGTGCTTGGGATGGAAGGGTTTTTCAGTCTCCAATGGGAACAGGTAGGGAAAGACTTGACATTTCCCTTCTACCTACTTGCAAATGTGTTGATCCGGCCAGCAAATTTAATGGAAATTCCCATGCCTTCAAGAAAATGACCACAATTTTTTTAACCAAAAGTTGAGTCTGTGGTTTCGTATGGCTCACACGGGCCCCACCAACCTGCAAACTTATAATCTCAGTGCTTCTCACCAGCAGTATACACAGGAAAGATCTTTGTGGGTACTGTTCATCAATGACCAAAGAGAAGAGGTGTTTTCACTACATCACTAAATAAAAGCTTTTCTGCTCCTTTCCTAACTCAGATCTGAAACTTTTTTCTTCTCCCTCTTGTGCCTGAAATCCCCTTGTCTTATCACAAGTGAAAAGGGAGCCCCTTGTAAGGCAGTTGTAAACTTTATAAATATTACCTTCAGTTTTTTCCCAGGAGGCATGTCTTCAAATGCAGGGACCTGTGTAAACCTCTGAGGGAGCAGAAGGCTGAAGGTGGGTCTGAGTCTTGACTTGGGACATCAGACACTTATTTCTCATACTTATCACTTCACAGCTCAGAGAGGAAATGCTAAATAAAAATTCTGATAATTTAATAAGGGAATGTCTAGACTCCTTTCTAGTCTTGAATCAAATAATATTATATCAGTTGCTTGTTCTTGGCAGTAAAGTTCTCCCCTGAAACAACATATTTCTAGCTCTGCAACCTCTTAAAAAACAGTGGGCCACAAGTTATCGAACCAGCCCAGGTGTTACGGTTTTAACTGGGGATCCTTTGAATTGAATGAGAATGTGCCAGGATTTGTGGCTCCCCCAAGGAGCAAGATGTCAGGATAATGATCTGCTCAGGACTGCCCAGGCTGAGATGGAGAGCTCGGGAGACTTGTGAAGATGGAAAACAAGAGCTAGAATATTTCTCCTTCCCTCTTGAGCTATCTGTTCATTTCAAAGGCAGCTTTCTATCCTTTCTCAACTGGGGGTTTAGTGACTGGCTTGAAACAATTATTACTATTATTCACATGAAGCACTTTATTTCACATTTAAGACTGTGTAGCTTAGAATTCATGTCCTAAGCTGTGACTTAGACATTCTTAAGCTGTGACTTAGAATTCATGTCTCCCAGGCATGGGGTAAATGAGTGCAAACAAAACGTCTCACCACTGCTGTTCAAAGATGTGGTCTTTTATTTATTTTCACAAGGGTAAGAGTGTCATGTTATTTTTTAGAGTGTCTTTTTCTTGTGAGGTTACTGTGTGCAAAATTCAGGGCTAAGATCAGCTGTAACTCTCCGGTGGACTGGTGGTTCAGCTGCCACAAAACACTTTTACTTAGCCAAAGTATATGTGCTGCTGGCAGCATGCAAAGGATTGGTCTCTAGACTCCATTCTGAGCAAGGTCAGCCTGACAAATGAACAGATTCTCCCCGTGTGTTAAATAGTAATAAGAAAGAAGGGAAATAAATATTACAGTCCATCTCAGGCATGATACACAAAATTTAATACATTAGGCAAACCCCTGAGGTCTCAATCCCTGAGCCGTAGTGGAGAGCTAATTGAGAAGCCTTGAAAGCTTGTCATACTTTCTTTCTGCCAGGCTGGCAGTGTGGCACACGTGGTACAAGGCAGGGCTTGCAGCTGATCTTCCCTGGTACAGAGGTGTGCAGCCGCTGGGTCCCTCCCCTGCAGCACAGCTCTGCTGTGCCCCCCAAAACACCCACTGCACTGAGCACCTCCACAGGGAAAAGGCAGCCCTGGGGCTCTCCTTCCCGCCCCTTCCCTCATCCACACACCAGTACTCCTGCAGACATTGTCATCTGCAGTTCTTCCTCCCTTCTGGGCTGTGGCCACCGGGAGGAAGCAAGGCAGGAACTGTGGCTCTCCCCCAGAAAATATTTTCCTTAGGTTTCCTTCCTTTATGTAGTGGGATCTTTTCAGTCTAATGAACCACCACAAAAAGTGGCTGTTGAAAGCATCAGGGAAAAAAAAAGACACCAAAAAACCAAAAACCCAGTATGTTAGCTCTGAGGCCAAAAATAAATATTTTGTAATAGCTGCCTAGGTTCCTCCAAGGGGCAAATATATGTTTCACTGGAAAATCTTGTCTTTCCCTCCACTGTATTTACTGACCAGCCAAAAATTTCATGTATCTTAAACATGGACACTCGGCAAGAGGAAAGGTCAGCTCACTTAGTGCTTTCTACAAGCCATCTTGATTTCTTGATGACATCAGAAGAGGATGGTTATAGGTAGAAGCTTCTTTAAGCAACAGAAGATAGGACTGGAGGGGCGAGCCCTTTTCTTTCCAGTGATTGGTGATTTTTGCCAGAGGATGTATTGCTTGTGTCTCAGTCCCATGCTGTGGCTTTTTATTTTTAGTTTGGTTGTTGGCTATTGGAAATCATGATTGCTGTCTCTTGGAGCACTGCTTCGGGTGACGTTCATCTGGAGAATGTTGAAACATAGGGGAAAGAATTATAAGCAGCAGCTGCAAGACATTTTTCACCCGAAAGGATACAGAAAAAAGCCATCAGAACTTTGAACTATGAGAGTTCAGCTGAGGATAGGAGCCAACCCTTTCATCAAGCTAGCACAAATCCCACAAGCAGACAGATCTGTGCAGTGTAGTGATTTCTGAGTAGGGTTAGTCTTGATCTGCTATCTCAACAGTGGAT
Organism: Tichodroma muraria; assembly: GCA_013390105.1. Lineage (NCBI taxonomy): Eukaryota > Metazoa > Chordata > Aves > Passeriformes > Sittidae > Tichodroma > Tichodroma muraria. The sequence goes on from WAAG01046506.1 coordinate 25,633, forward strand.
TTGGACTGGGATCAACTCCCAGCTCCTGACAGCAGGCCAGGTGTGTCTCCCCTGCCAAACTGCCCTCTGCAGCTGGAGCAGCACCATGGCCTTGCAAAGCCATGGTGGCCCTCCTGGTCTCATAGCCTGGACTCAGCACAGATGAGAGCTGCCACATGCTCCCAAGGAGGAGTAGTGAAGCTTCAGCTGTGCCCAGAATTTTCTTTATTCTCTTTCCATCCATGTGGACACTGATGGCAGGGAAGAAAGTTGGCCTGAGCTGTTCAGGAGTCTCCTCATGTCAGGGGTATTCCTTCCTTGCAAATTGGATGTTCGTTCTCTGCTGAGTCATAGGTATCCCACCGTGACTCAAAATTAGAAGGGCACACTCCATGTTGGGATTGACAGGTGCCACAAATATCCACTTATTTGAACTCAGCACCTGTGAATAGCTTAGGTCAGAAAGGACCTTCTTTCCCATTTCTCTCCTCAGAGTGTGATCATGTCTGAACACGTTTTGTTGGGATGCAAGGGCTGTTGCTGACCTGCCTGTGAGCTGTGGAAGGCACAGACTTAGATACTGAGTGACAGGAACAGGATCAGTTCAGATTCACTCCTGCAAAATATGTGTTCGTGTGGATACCACAAAGACTAGAAAAAGACATTGCCAAGCTTTCCTGGCTTTTGCATTATCATTAGTTCCTCTTTACCTGGCTACCTTTCAAAGCATACCCACCAAAGCTTTGCTGTTGCTACTCAGGTTAAAGCCAAGTAACTGAGGACCAAGCTACCCATTTGACCCGCCACATCTCCCCGTTCTGCTGGGAGAGCTGAGACCTGCAGAGCAGGATCTGGGGCCACGCGCTCGGTGAAAAGGAAACCTGATGGAACCCGAAATGGCTGCAGCCCTCTCAGCGTACTTAGGGGTTTACAAGTCGAGCTGGTGTTAAAAGATGAATGTTAAAAAGCTTAAAGGTTTTTCCTTTTTCTTTTCTTTACGGTTCAAGGATGTGTATAGCTAGCTAGTTAGTCAGCTATCCATCCAGCCATCCTAGGCTGTTATTTTTCGCAAAGACCCAGACATCTGTATTTATACAAATACATACATGCATCTGACAATGTTTTTTGTAACCTAGCATTTATAGGATGCAAGACACCTCCCAAAGCTAAGTTCAGCATAGTAGCCATCTATACATTCAGAAACATTCATGGTACACATTAGCATATGCATCAAGGCTTTTGCTATTTCTGCTGTTGAGACCTACATTCAGTCCACAATAGTCTGATCACACTGTTTTGCACTTGCCCGTGGGCATCTGTGCTGGACACCCTTTGCTCTGAACTGCTGGAGGGTTCTTTTCCTCTCGCTGATATCAACTGCAGGAGAACCTGCTGTGCTGGGGTGAGTGGGGGAATTGTGGGCAAAGCCACTGAAGCTTTACTGACGCTCAGGCAATCTCGTCCCTGGCTCCCCTAAAGCAATCAGGTCCCAGCTTGGGCTAAAGCACAGCCGTGCAAGCAAGCACAGGTTCAAAGTGCAAATAAATACATGCTCGAGGGCTCCCTGTAGGGATGGAAGGTGAGCAAAAACAAAGGTAGAGACATAGTAAACATACCCAGCCTGTCTGGAAGGAAGAACAGGTTTGCATAGGATGGGGAGCTGGGAGAACATACGGTGTTTTCTGAACTCTGGCAAGTCATCTGATGCTTCTCACAGACAGAAAGCACGTATTTAATTGAGATGGGAGGGAGGTTTATATAGCCAATACTTAAGTGTTTTGACTTGGGCATAGCCTAATTTAGTAATTTCCAAGGCTTTCACCAAGGTATTGGAGGAAAACTGTGCTAATGTCAATGAATGAGAAACCACCACTCTCACAACAAATCTAGACTCTTCCTCTGAATCTTATGTGTTGTCTGTGTGTGTACACTTCCCCCCTCACCCCCTGCCTCTGTGCATATCTCTGTGCATATCTCTGGTCTCCTAACAGCAGGCACATGGCATCAAAAGGACAGTGAACAAACTGGGACGAGTGATGCTGCTGTTGTGGGTAAACCAAAACTTCCGTGAGGTGAAGATGAATATTTTCAGTTTTCCCAGATGTACAGTCATTCAAAAAAGCACAAAAGAAGAACACTGATTTGAGATGAATGAGTTTTTCTATAGAGACAGATGGGTCTTGTTATACAATTCCCTTTCAAATGGAGGCTCCAGTGTGAGGACATTTTGGGACCCCAGGTCCTTTGACAGGGAACGAGAGAGTTCCTGATCAGACCAGCAAGGACTCCCTATTGCATTCAAATGTTGACTGTGGAAAAGCAAAGTGAGTGAAGTTTTGTTTTGCTTGACTGAGCTTTACAGTGCCAGTTATTGTTTTGAAAAGTGAAGAGATACCTACTACATCTCCTGGGAAAGTGAGCAGCAGCTTGCTTTGGAAGAGACTGCTATTATGGTGAAGTTCTCAGCTTAGCTCTCTATTTTTGGCTTTATGTATTCATGTCTGCATGAATTTCCCCTGCAATAACAGCTTTGTGGTTAAATGACTAGAATAAATAATTTCAGAGCATCTGGGAATAGGCAGAAATGTAATTATTCATTTATTGATAGATAGTGAGGTAGGTATTGATTTGTATAGGATATTAAATGCTCTGGAGCAGAGGAATGAAATATTATTCGTATTTTAAAAGAGGAAAATATTACCACCTTGTTTTCTACTTTTAAGCACCTGTGGGGAGAATACTGCTTTGCTAATGTTAGACCGTTTGAGTGCTTTGAATTATTTTGGGATTTTCAGTATAGGCTGATGCAAGTGTAGAGGCCTGTCTGTGATAAGTTAAATTTGTTAAAAAACCTACATCTTCTTCCTTATGGTCCTTTATTGTTAGTCACCTGTGGTTCTTGCCTAAAGGAAATACAGCCAGGCAGAGAGTTCAATTAAGGAATCTATCTGTCTGCCTGCCCATATATCTGTTTGTCTCTTTCTCTTCCACTCCATGGATGATATTACAATTGCTAGACATTACATTTTTATAATCTTTATTTCAAACTAGGCTCTCATAAGCATCGGATTTCAGGCGAAATATGTCATTATCTCTGTTACAGTGGAGCACTAGCTTTGTAAAGGGAAGGACGAGAAAATTCGCTTAATACGTGAGTGAGTTCCTGTGGAGCAGAAGCAATGAAGCCCAGGAAGGGACTCATCCGTGTGGGTTTCTGATGCCTAATAACAGCCGAGCTCTTGTAGTCAGTCCTGCAGAGGATGAGCGAAGAGGGTCTCTCTTCTCTACTTAGTCCTTTATTTTCACAAAACCCGTAGGGATGAGATATTTCTGAAAACTCACCTCTCTGTCAATGTGCCTGAAAACAAAAGACTTCAAGAGTTTCCAGGGAAGACACACAGATGGGCACTCAGGCAGGCTATGTGAGCCTTATTTGTGAAGGAAAGCACCCTAAAATCCATAATCCTTGAACCCTGTGTGCAAGGGCAACTGTAGCACACCCTAGAGGAGAAGGCAGAGGAGGGCTGTCATGGCATGCACTCACCTCATCCCATTCCCGAAGTGCAGCAGCACATTTCCTGGTGTGAGGGGAGGTGCCTCTGGCCTCCCCAAGGACATCCTGTGGCCCACAAGAGAGCCAAAATCGTGGATCTCCAGCCCATCCTCCCTTCATTGCACTGTCCCGTCTGCTCTTTCAATGGCCTCACTAACCCCTTCCTCATCCTCCACCCAGTGTTCCCCTCCAGAGTGCTACCAGTAATTCCCAAACTAATGGTAATTCCTTCTGGCAGAGGTTTTCCCCCTTTAGCTCCTGTTTTAAAAGTTTCCATATTTTTCCCAGATCTTCCATGGAGAAGCAACAGTTCACCACAGAGCTTGCTTTGCTGGCAACCTTTTGCTATGTTTTATCTTATTTGTGGCTGCAAAACAAAATGCTTCTCATACTTGTGTCCTCTGGTGATGAATATGTTTCAAATACATCAGTGACACGCTAGGATTTGTAAAGGGACACATTTCTCTCCTCATGGCATATTAGCATTGGCAGAAAGGGGCGGTCACTGCCCACCAATATGAGAATATGAGCGTGCCAGAGCTCTCCTCCTGCACACCATTAATGGTCAGTAAGGTCTTCTTTTCATCTCTTTCAGCTTGCTCTTCAGACTTCCAATTAGAGGTGTTCAAACCCTTTTTTTTTTTTTTTCTCCCAGAAAATGGGCTATCAAATACATGCAGGTCTCAAAACCCCAAAATGTTTGCCTCTTACAGGCAATATTCACCGTTTCTCAGGGGGGAAAGAAAATGTAGGGGCCAGAGCCAAGATGAAGTGAGTGTCTCCCAGTTTGAAATAAGAATATATGCGCACCATAAGTAACGGTTTTAAGGCCTGATCTGTGCTTCTACTCCCAGCAGTGCTGTCACATCGATGCTGACATATATGGGGACAAACTCTGCTGCTCAGGTTGAAGATTGGTGTATTTTCATTTAGCCCAACCCACCCAACCATCAGGCCCAAGTTTTTCTGTGCCAGCCCAGTTGCAGTAACCAATGTGGACCATACAAATACCAGACCAAAAACATCTGCTTGAACCTCTTCCATGAATATGCTTTGTTTTGAGACCATCAGCTGTGCCTCTCTGCCCTTGAACTGAAGTAGGAGAATCATGACTATAAGTCAGGTCCCAGCCATCCTAAGTTAATGAGTCTAAGTAAATGGGAAGCATTCAGCCCTTTGCACTGTTTTAAATAAATCTGCCTAATCCCATACCCTAGGGGACTCTCTACGTGAGAAATCTCCTTCACATCCAATGTGTGAAATGATGGGGTAGTTTTGCCTGAGCTAAATAGTGGCCAGCTGCAGTGAGCTGAGAGAAGCAAAGCCTCACAGCACTTTAAGCCACCTCCTACAGGTATGTGTTTTAAATTGGGATAAAGTGGCAGCTGGAGATCTCTCTCTCTTTGTTGAGGGAGCTTAGGTGGTTTCTTCAAGCCTCTATTTCTTTGGCTAAAAATTGCATCACACAGCCAGGAAGCCATACCCAGTGTTGCACAGGAATTCAGGCCCTAAATATTGAATGATCAAGTACTCGAGAGAATATGACTCTAAGAAGCTCATGAAGAAAACATGAACCCACAGATATTCATCAAAACTGTGAAATTGGCAACTACAAACCAAGGAATTCAAGGCAATCTTGCGTCAATCACAGATCAGTTGTAACTGAGTTATAGGGCTACAGCAAGGTAGAAATTTCCTTGCTCCTGTGTACAACCTTAATGTTTTTGTCACAACTGATTCAGAAACAGCCGTAAACACCATAAGTTTCCCTAGTGTGTTAGCATAAATTAAGATGTATTAGCCTAGATGACTCCTAGAAATTGTCAGGATAAGGTTTCTCTGCATTTTATCTCAAGACTTAATGCATATACACTGGAAATTTTGGCAAAAATTGAAAAGAAATTGCAGAAACACTCTTTGTAGGAATAAAGAGTGAAATAATTTTGGAATTCCATTCAAAATGCTTTTGGTGCTGCTTATCCTTTCAGAAGTAGTTTTCCATAAACACTTCCATGGAAGTACTTTTATTTCAAAACTCGTAGTACTATGTGGTTTTTCTTCCAAATTAGTTCAGACAAATATAAAAATATTTTGAGCCACTGTGTAATGTTTGATATGTCGCTCTGTCTACCTGGAAACATGAAGAGCTTCTGTATTGACACTGTATACTCTCTGTATGTTTCTGTGCACACTTCTCCGTCTTGACCTTCCTTTTTGTTTGCAAGTCAGTGATATTGATACTTTCCACTGTTTCTTTCCCCTTGCTTTAAAGATATGTAAACAGAAGAGCAATCAGTAGCTCCCTTAAGTATAGTATAACTCCATCTCTGATCCCAGTTCATTAATAAAAAAAAATGATTGGTGATTATTTCAGATGAGTGCCTGACAAAACCTTGTATGTGTTACTTTTGAATGTAATTTATGAATACATTTCTCGCATCTTGTTTCTTAAAGTTGCAAAGAGAGTTCACTTCCTCCCCTTCCCAAAATGTTTTAGAATGTATTTTCTCTACATAGACTTTCCCATTTTTTCCTCTATCTTACATTCCTATGACCTAAATACTCTCCAGAAAGACATTATGTCTAAGGTCAACTAGGCAGGAAAATGAAACCCTGAGAACAGCCACAGAAGCTGCCTTTACACTCACCACTTCTTCCAGCAGCATTGGTTAAGTTTAGCAGCAATCTATTATTAAAGAGACCAGGACGCTTCAGTCCAGAGAGGGATGTCTGGGACCAAGGCAGACTACAGCAGTGTGCTGCTGTAAAGGCACAAATGGCTGGAGAAGGTATATACAGAAGGATTATTTACTGTTCTTGGCAGTGCAAATGGGTTATCCAGTGAATTAATCAAAGAGTAGATTTAAAACAAATTGAAAGAAATCACCAGCAGAGCCTTATGCTGGGAGCTCATTGCCACAGGATATTTAGATGGCAAAGAATAAATAGATTTGAAGGTTTTTTGCATAAATTTGAGGAGATAAGATTGATTAAACATGATAAACAGAAACGCAACTATTTATGTCGGAGAGAGGATGAACAAAGAATGAGTATTTACGATTTCCCAGCATTTTATTCTGTGTCCAAAAGCTCAGGGTGGATTTGTTTGTGGGTGACCAGGCAGCAAAATGCTAACAAACACACATAATTAAATCACGAAGCTGATTGCTAGAGGATGCCGTGAAGGCCAAAATCAAAATGCAGTCCAAAAGTGATTGGACAGATTGAGATCAGAAAAGACTCTTGAGGGATATTAAATACAACAATACAAAGGCATCCTTCAGTTCAGCTTGTCAGAAGCTGGAAGCTTATGGCAGAGGAAGGATGAATCTGAATTTGCCCTTTTCTTGCACATTTCCTGAAGCATCTGCTCTCTCTGGCTGCCAGAGACAGCTTTCTGGGTGATTTGGTCTGACCCCTCTGGATGTTTTGCAGGTTTGTATCCAAATGATCAGTAGTGGAGTGGCGCTTGGATCATGCTCAAAACAAAAGTGATGCCGAAAGGCATGGGAGCAGCAGAGGTAGTTTACAGTCCTCCTTGCAGCCATGGCTTGTTTGTGGGCTCAGAGGGATGACAGCACATCCCTGAGTGAGTGTTATAAACCTAATGGGCTTGGTCACTAAACGCCACAAAAATCTAAATTTACCTGGTTTGGTTGGCTTGTTTGCTTTTTAACCAAAAGTTTTGGCTGCAAGAATTACACAAATGTGGGGAATGTTGTTACAGCTGGGCTAAGCCTTTGTGAGAGAGACAGTCTAGAGGCATCTTTCATTTAACACACCTGTAAGAGGCATTAGGCATGTCTCACCTCCCCCTCTCCAGCTCCCTGCAAGAGGCAGCTCGGGTGTTTTTTGAGGATTTGTCTGCTCTGCACAGCAGTGCCTTGGTGGAGTCTTGTTTCAGGGGTGTGGTGAACATGCTTGTTGCTGTAGGGAAAAAAAAAAGCTAAAGGTGTAGAGGGAATAACAGAGCTCAAAAAAATCAGAAGAAAGTTTGAACAGAGTCTGATGGTTTTGGCAGAAAATTGGCATCAGTTTTGGGTGGAGGTTGTGACAAAAGGAGGTTGAGAAAGTAATTTTATTTTTTTGCTGTTATTTTGCTCCTCCTGTGCTTAAAGAAGCAGGGTTTTGTACAGCCTTCCAAATAAACACAACTGCAGCAGAGATACTTGATTGCATCACCCATCTCTCCTCCTAACTGGAATAAGCTAGAAGAGTTTGAATTTTCATTAACCACTCAGCCTAGAGGTATAATAAGTCATTTTACAGAAAACAGAGAGACAGGCATGATGGCCTGATTCTGTTTGCAGTGTGATGCAGAGTGTTTCCACTGATCACGAAAAGATTTGACTTCTTGTTTTTGTGGTGCCTTAGTTTCCAGTGGTGGAAAAGAGACATTTGGGATGGCACCAAGCTGCACCAAGAAATAATCCCTGGGTTGGAAATGAGCTTTGTGAAACAGCATCCATGCATTTTTCAAGAGGACCCTCATGAGGCAAATCAGCCTCAAGTCGTTTTTAAAGTGTGGCAGGCAAAGTCTTAATTCATGTTATTTTAGGAACTGTTCTGTCCCCAGATCACCCAATTTCTGTGCTCCTGAGTCTGCAGAACAGCTGTGTAGGTTCTGGCTGGTAATGATGGATAAGAGTGGGGATGAGACTGGTCACCCAGCGCAGCAAAACAAATCTGCATATGGCCAAGAACATTTCACAGACATTATAGAAGGGGTGAATAAAAGAGGTAATCCCTGAAAAGGAGCAGTTCAGGAACTCTGCCTTGTGAGTAATTTTATTTCTGCAAACAGAAAAGGGAAAAATTCCCTACCTGGCTTTATAGCAGAAACAGAGGAACTGACTCTCCCTACTTCTTGGCTTTTCTTTTTTTCCCCTCCTTCTGGTATATAATGTGAAAGCATGTTAGGCCCAGAGCTCAGAAGTGGGAGTCTGCGAGACAATGGCAGCTCCAAGATGATAAGTGGAGGTGACAAGTTCCCAGTAATATTAAACATTAACACTGAATATTTTGTTGGTATTTAACGCCATGATGTTTCACGTTACTGAGCAGAGTCAGAACAACCCCTCTCACCCCCACTATTCTGTTCATTACTCCTCTGCTCTGTACATTCAGAAGGCAGGAATGTGAGATGCCAGCTCCTTCAGGGTTGAAATGGTTTTATATAAACCAACAGAGAGGGCAAGTTTATGTAGTGGAGACATGATGTAATTCTGTACTCAGCTGAGACTGACTTGAAGGTGGGGAGTACTTTGTGTATGAGGTGGGCATGCCTATGTGTATGTATAAGTATGTATGAAGCTGAGCACAGGAGAAATCCTGCTCGTTTAGAAATTGGATGGTGTCAAGCAGCTGAGGGGGAGAGCTGGAATTTTAAAGTGATCTTTTAAAATGTTTATGTATATTTTGCTGTGGCTGGAAATGTCTGTTTATACCTCAGGGAGGTTCCTGAACTTCTGGCCCTGGGGAGCATCTGGCCCAGAGGGGCAAATTTATTTCTGCTGCATGACAGGAGGAGTTTTATCAGGGAAGCAGCTGCCCCGAAGCACCCACTGCTTTCTGTCTCTGCAATCGGAGTGGATGCAGGGCGCAGATCTGCTCCTCACACCCGTCTGCGTGCCCCTCGCATTCGCTGTCCCCCGGTGGGGGTGCCGGCACACGGCAGCCACCAAACCTGCCCTCGCTTTCAGGACCTGCTCAGCGTGCAATCGGGATTGACCGATTCACTTTGGGAATACCCGCTGGCCCCGACTGGGAGCCAGCTTAGCCCACTGAGAGAAGCGTTTTCCATCAGTATCCCCAGCACTGATGGTGGGGCAAGGGTGTGGTGGGAGGGCTGGGACCGCGGTACTGGAGCGCATCCTGCATCTTGTGCCGTGTGCCCTCCTCCGCTGCCAGCGTGCCCTGCTGCATGGGGCAAGGAGGAGCCAGGAGAGGAAATGTTCCCCTCATGTATCAGAAATGTAAACAAGGGTATATTTACCAGCAGTGCTGCTTCCAAATACCAGGCTGTGCTATCTCTCCAGGAGAGGTATCCTGGAGGACCAGCTCTGCTGCTGGTGGGGACTGCTGTTCCTCTGCTGAGCTCAGTTGCTGTTGCCTGATAGCATCTGAAGAGCTGGCTGGTTCTCAAGTGTTGAAAGAAAGAGACAGATGAAAATATAGAGCCCAGCAGATCTCCACAAACAGACCCCCAAACAGCAAGTGGAAAATCAGGATGGCTTGGGGAGAATGGCACAGCTTGCTCACCCAAATGCTCTTGGAGACCCCTTCCTCATCCATTCCTTGATGCTGCCAGAAGCTACCCTACCTTCTGTCCACGAATATTTTTCCTCCAGAATCTGCCATCTGCTGATCTCAAGCCTTTATATGAGGTGCAAGGTGCCCATACTGGTGGCCTGAGCTCAGCCTTTTGGGGTCAGGAGCGTGAGACCCACGAACCAGAGCAAGCTCCAGTTTGAAGGATGAGGCTGACTTTTGCTGGAATTTGCAGCACAGGTAAAAAAAGAATGCACCAGAGTTTACACCAACCTTCAAGTGAACTCTTCTGAATGCCCACCTCAAAAGGTCAGCTCATGTCCACCTCCTAGTATTCTGTGCTGCAATGTTTCTCCAGAGCTTTGCGTGCTAAGGGGCAGAATGAAAGACCCCTCAGGCGTTCAGGCAATGTAAGAGGAATGCTCTCACTGTCCCTGAGACAAATGGAGAGAGGGTGGGGTGAGGGAAAGGGAAAGGAACCTGCAAGCACATTGTGCTGCGCAAGATGTGCATATTCATTATAAACAAAGGGCCTGAACTTCTATTGCCTCTACCCTGGAAACAGAGAAGCTCTTAATCTTGGTAGAGATGTCCTGCCACCCCAGGTGAGTGTTACTGCAATCAGGATGCAGCCTGCAGCAAATCATATCCTCTCCGACTTGCCTTCTGTGGTCTCTAATTCACCTTTCAATTTACACTGTAAATCAAGATTAACCCCATTAAGGCAATGGGCACCTACTAGCATAAAAGCTGTGTAAGTGGAAGGTGAATTGGAACCAATGGTGTTATGAGGATGTTATCTGATTATTTACTGTGCTGTTTAGTAACAAGTGCTATCCATGCAATACCAAACAGCAATGGGGTGCTGGTGAGATGCACAGCAATTTACTGTTATTTGTACACTGTACATTTTAGGAGAACAATTTAGCTTTTTTTTTTAAAAGTAACCAAGTTTGTGTTCTCTCCTGAATACAAAAGATCACTGTCATCCCATTCTGTTTCTCACAAATTTTGTTTGTCTTCTAGTTACTTTTGGGGGGTAAGAGCTCTGTTCTGAGGGTGAGCAAACTTCCTGAGAACCACCAGCACAAAACTGCTTAGGCCTTGAGAGAGTGCTAAGAAGTGGTGATGCCAGCTGGTTTCCTGTGTCACACTGAGGACAACAGATACCTTTCCTGGCATATTTTTGTTGCGGAGTAACAGCTGGATTCTGTGGTGGCCTCAGCCTGGTTGGAAAGATGGCAAAGATGCAATGACACAATAAATGGGGATTTACAGCTCAAGTTTCCTTCTTCTTCACATACCTGCACCTCTGTGTCCTACTATGCTAGTAACAGCACGTGGTGGGCAGAGGAGAGGATGTCCCAGTCAATGAGAAGCAGAACTAGCTCATCTCCAAAGTGCCTGTGGGGGTGACCCCCACAGTGTGGCAACAGGACAGCTTCGAAAGGGTTAGCCACCATCCTCATTGCCTGCAGGGCAAAAGTGCTGGCAGGGACAGAGGATCTGGCCCTGGGAATGGGGTCAGAGCACTGCAGAGCTGAGACTCAGGATTCTCCACACTGGACACAACTGTAAATAAACGGCAGTGGTTTGTGTGCCCATTAGCGCATGCTAAAAGTGCTCACAGTCACCAGCACAGGGTTGAGTCACTCAAACGCTTTTAGAATGAAACCCTTTCTAAAAGCATAGCCTTTCTTTGCTTTTTAACCTAGCAGTTTAGAGTGAAACCTCTGAAATATCAGTACTGGCCTCCTAGAGAAGTCAACCGCATTTCTGCTGGGCATTTCCTTCCCGGACACTCCTGCTGCTGCCCAGCTATGTGCTAAGCTGGAGAGAGGAACCAGTTTTGGTTAAAAATTAATCCAGATAACCACAGTGATTAGTTTCCAGTTGCATCAGCACCCTGCATGGAAGGACTGATGCCAGCTGCTCCAGTGCCTGGAGCAGAGCTGTGCTGCTCCTTGCCTCTTGTTCCCTAGGTGTCTGCATCTTGCAAGTGAAATGTTTTCCTCTGGACGCCGTGGACTTTCACATCTCCCCAAGACTGACTCTCACAGAAATCATAAGGTCAAATTCATGCAGTTTTCCTGCTTCTTCACTGCCTTCCTGCATGTTTGTCTATAGAGAAGCTTGTTGTGTCAGTGTTTGTCCTCTGAAAACAAGAGGGAAGAAGTGATGGCACAGGCCGCTGTGGTGCCACTCATGCTCTGTCTCCTCAGACTCATTGCATGAAGCTAACTGGGTCATTTGCTTTTGGTAGCAAGGTTGTTTTTCTTCCCCCTCAAGTAAAACTGGCTTTTATGTAAATAATTTTTGGACCAGCTACACTGAACTAATTATCTGGGTCATTCAAATTTCTGCTTCTGGAAGTAATTATGGCCTTTGGGAGTATACTGTATAATACCGATTTATGATTGGAGACTGAGAGTCTTCCTTATCTGCATGAATACTATAAAGCAAAGTTAGCAAATCTTCCTTACATCCTCAGGGCCGCAGAGCGCTCCGCTTCCGCGCGCACAACTCCCATTCGGTCTAATAAGCATCCCCCTTCTCCCCTTCCTCCGCACGCTCGTACTGAGGGCTCTCAGGCTGGATATAATCAGCAGGCTCTGGTCTGCCATTTGGGACAGCGCTCCAGCATCCTTTCTCCTTTTTTCTGCCTGAAGCTTTATACCCCATTACGTCTTAACTGGGGCATCAGAGAAAAACAAGGAGGAAACTTTACAGAGAGGGCGGGGATAATGTGGAGGGCTGAGTAATTGGAAGACTGGGTTCGCTCATCCATCCGCTGAGGGAGGAATGAGTTTACACAAAGACACAGGTGTCCTAGATTTTGTTTGCTCTGAGGCTGCAAGTCTGTAAGCTGCCTTACCCCGTGCAGGAGTGCTGTCCTGCGCTGCTGGCAGAAAGGGGACTGCAGCAGGATGAGGAGGGCGAGAGGAGGTGTCAGCTCAGGCCACATCTCATCTTGAAGGGGTTCAGAGCCACTTTGTGCCCCAGAGGGGAGAGAGCAGCCTGGAGAAGCTTGGCAGTGCTGCATAAGGAGGAGCACAGCGCTGCTGTACAGCCAGCGCTGATTTCTCTATCCCACAGCCAACTCCCACGCTGAGGAAAGCTCACTTAGCTCTGATCCTCAGGCTCTCACTAAGAACAGGGACCAAAGGGCCAAAAGCTCAGAGCTAAAATAAAGCTGTCTGGCACCAGGCCAGAAGAGGACATTAGCCTAAAAATACAGTCAAAATCAATTCACAGGTTGGGCAGAAAGTAAGTGTCATCAGCTTTATATTTTTTTTAAATTTTAATTATATGATTCATGCAAAATATGTGGTACATATTCATACAAAATCAGTAGTAATATAGCATATTTGTATATCATTAGACATGAAGACAAAAATGGGCAGAGACTCAGAGTACCTCAAGGATTTTGAGCTCATCTTCAGTTTATACCTTCATGTCTCAGCAGCCTCTGCCTTGACATAGACACTCTAACTATCCTTTATTCTTTAATTTTTTTCCAGCTACTTTGTCCCTGCTAACTATACCCAATGGAAACAAACTATAAGGTAGCAAAAAGCAGCAAACTGCTGCTTTCCCAGTGCTCACCTCTTTGTGTGTTGCTGTAGCCTGTGTCCAGCTTCATTCTCTTAGTGGAAGCATCTCCCACTTTCCTGTGCTCCTTCTGAGTCGAGAGCCACAGGGTCCTGGGTCCACAGATAAGTGCTCTCAGACATTTCAACAGTAAATGCTGTTAATTATAGCAGCAAGCAATAATGCTTCACAACTCAGAAAAACCAATGTAGTTAGCTGTCCTATTTACATGCCATGAACATTAAAACTGAAAATAAATGAATATCCGGTGTAAGAGGATCCAGGAAGTAGATGATATCCTTAAACTAAAATTTGCTTTTTCTAGCAGGCCATGATTAGACAGGATGAAAAATTTGGATTTCTCAGTTACAATGTTACAGGTTGTACTTACCGACTGAGATGTCCTAAGCTGTTTGGTCTTGCAAAAGCAGCCCCATTAAAAAAAATCCAGCATCTGACTACTTGGGAAGCAGCTTTTGTATTTTCTCATTCAAAACTATTTTTTGTTTAGAAACTTCCCCTTAATGTGCAGCTAAGCAAGTTTTAAAACACTTGGTAATGTTTTAAACAAAAGTGAAACCACAATGTCAGTCAAGGAAGAAAAAACCCTATCTGATTTAAACTGAATACAGGTGTTTTTTTGACTCGCCAGAAAGTGTTGATTTTTTTTTTCCATTTCAGCATGACTGAAACCAACTTCTTTCTTGCTTTCCCCTGACTTTTTGGGATTGGCAGTTAGCCAAACCTCATTTACCTAGCTGTAGAAGGCATCGTTAGTCATGAGCAGGGTTAGATGGGGAATAGCTGGAAAGTTAGGTGCTCCAGAGATCAGTATTAGACATGATCTTATTTAACATTCTCGCTAATGATCTGAGATCATATGCGTACTCTATATTATTTGTATTCATTGACAGCACTCAAATTCAGAAGGGTTGTGAACCCCAGTGGGGAGAATGGGAGATTGAATAAATGGACAGAAGATTAATATTCTTTCAAATTGATCCAATTAAGGATGTTCATTTCAAGAAATGCTAGTTAATAGAGCTGAAGAAAATAGCCCCAAATGCAGATGTTAGCTAAAAAAAAACACTCAGCAATGGAGCTCAAAAAATATTGGATACTGAGTGGCCACAGACTGGAAAGGAGCCTGGAGTGCAATGTAAAGGCAAAATGCATCTCACCTATATGGGCTGAACAACTACTACAAATTATTTCAAAGAGCAGACAGACTCACGGGTAAAAGGTCCATCAAAGGTTTTCATATTCAAGGTTCCTGACACGAGCACCAGGTCAGGAGGTATCTACAGGCTGCCAGATGCCATCAGGAAAGGCTCTTATTTTTTTATTTACCCTTTCTATGTGCTTCTTCAATTCATCTGGTGCTGGCCATTGTTAGGAACACTCTCATAAGACACATCTGGTTTAGCCCAATAGGACTGGCTTTTATTTCCCTGTGAACATCCCTGTTTCCTGCAAGCTGAAGGTTCCTCTTCAATAGGGGATCAGTAAAATGATGCTCAGATGGGCAGCCCAAATCAAGAGAGAAACAGGACCAGAGATGGTGGCATCACATGAATGAAGTAATCTGTGGCCAGTAGCAGAAAAAACTCCAAAAGAAAATTCTTAACACTGGGAGCGGCCAGAGCTGGAGGAATAAATCCTGTCATTACATGTTCAGACCATTTCTGGAATCCCATAAAAGTGGAAGTGATATTTTTTTGGCTACTGTATGGGAAAAGCAACTTCTACTATAGCAAGTAACTGGCAAATGGGTTTAGTAGGTCTTCTCCATATTTAACCTCTCCAGTAGTTGTCTTCTACCTTTGATCTTGCTCAAAATCAATGAGCTCACCTAATCAATGAAGAACAGTGCACACAGATTGAAGGCAGTCCTATCTGATTCTTTGAAGTTCCCAAATGTCAACTGAACCATTGTAAAAACTTTTCCAAGAGTATTTATTGGCTCATCATTTATAATGAGACTGGTACAGAGAGTCAAAGACACAGATCATAATGTCTGCAAACAGACATGTTTGGAGCACTTAAGTAAGTCCTGTGGTAGGGCTTGAGTCAATATTTCTTATGGATGCATAATTGATAGCTGAGAACAAGGATCAATTTTCCAGTGAACATGGGAGGAGTGCTTGCTCACCTTTTCATAGTTTTCATGCCTCCAGGATCACTTCAGCTTTAAACAATAATCTGATGAGGGCTTTTTCCTCACTTTTATTTTTTATTTCTTAGTTACTTCCAAATATCCTCTTCTTTCCTTCTCTGCCATTTAAACCGAACCAAAACCTCTTAATCTCAAATTAATTGCCTTAATTTTTCCCCTTAGCTGTGACCTCTTAGTGTGACCACTGAATAGCCTTGTGTGCCTCTCATGGTCGCCCCTCCATCTCCTTCCCAGGAGCTAATGACAATGCCACCGTGAGCACTGCCTGACAGGAAATTCAATAAGAGATGTCCCTAAACCAGCACCAGTGTCCCGACTCAGTGGCAGTGCAGATACACCCTGGGTGACAGGCTGCATGTTGTGTGGTGGCAGCAGGCACTGTAGTGCTCTGCAGGGCACAGACACTGCTCCCTCTCAGTGGGACCAAGGCCTGCTGGGACAAGCCTATGCATACCTGGGACAGGTAAACAGAAACAAAGGAAACTATCCACTGAAGAGGTGGGAACATGTTCTTAGCCCAGATTATCACACTATTTTGCACTTGCCCATTTTGTGTGGAGATGTGATTTTCTTTTATGTCTGGGTCTAACCAATGTCATCACTACTGGAATGTCCTTATGATGCCAAGCCCCATTTCAGGTTAGTAGGATTCAAGCCAGTGTTACTACAAATATGATACAAACCTCATGTACAGGGCACAAGGAAGGGCCAGAGAGGGCACATCACTTTAAGCAGTTTCATGTGAACAGAGGGTTCCTACAGGCTACAACATGCACCACTGGTGAGACTGGGCAACAAGCACCTGATTTATACATCAGTGTTTTTCACACCAGCCCATCCTCCTGCATTTGGCTCTTTCCATAAATCTAAGAGTGAGCCATGCCCAGAAAATGTAAGCAGCCCTATCTGAATAAAAAACTTGTGCTACAGCCAAATTCAGCAGAAGGAAGAGTGCATGAGGGTCTGGACTGGCATGCAGTGATGAGACTGTTTGGACAGCAATGTCTGCAACCCTGCCCCTTGTGCCTGCCCTT
The DNA here is from genome assembly GCA_013390105.1 of Tichodroma muraria. NCBI lineage: Eukaryota > Metazoa > Chordata > Aves > Passeriformes > Sittidae > Tichodroma > Tichodroma muraria. The sequence continues at coordinate 42,236 of WAAG01046506.1, forward strand.
CTGCCAGTATCACTGCCCTGACACAGTTAACACCAGCCCCACCGCTGCCCTCACGCTCTCAGCTCCACAAACTCACCCTCCTCAGGAGTTTGCTCTTACATGCTAGGGCTGAACCTGCAATGCAGGCACAGGGGCTGATGTGCAGATGCTGTTGTGGCACCGGTACCTCCTTGCAGAGGGTTGGAGACAGCCGAGGGCTGAGGCACCCCACATGTCTGCATCTGGATCTGCTAAAGCCTGTGCACCAGAGTCCTGAAGCCCTTTTCTTCAGGGAAATCCTTCTGTCGTTTTCCACTGCAGACTCTGCACTGCACTGCATGTGCAGGTGTTCCACTCCTAACAGTGGGAAGTGTGGCAAAGATCTGCAAGGATTAAAAGGAGAGTTTTGCTTCCACATGTACGGCATCCACCACTCTGGCTTCTGTCCTGCAATGAACACTGGGGACAAGTTCCAAATTGCAGGAGATCCCAAGACTGCTTGGAACTAACTGTAGGTCTTTATCATCACTAATGGTTCATAAATCTTAAGCCTAAAATAAATAGTGTGACAGTCCTGAATGTCAGGAATCAGGAACTGTAGCAGTTCTGTTCACAGACACTGTGTATATGCATTTGTGAATGCAGTAGGCAAACCCCCTCTATTATTTGTTCTGGCTGCACATTGTTTACACTTTTCTTCCTGTTTTTGAAAACAGAAATTATTGTCTCGGTGGCTAGATAAAATATTTCTCTTATAAAAGAAAGCACTGGTTGAAGAGAAGCACTTTAATAATTTTATTTTATTTCTTTCTTTCAGCAAAGGACAGTAAGAGAGATTTCTGGGACCTTTCACATTAATATTTAATGAACTATCTGAGAAAAGGTTTTAACAACAAATGGCTGAAAATGGGAGATAATGTGGTGTGATGCACTAAATGCACTCTGGGACTGAGTTAGTTCATACTGTCTCTTCCACCCAACCATTACAAACCAGGTAGGGCCAGTTCCTAATATCCAGAGTCTCTGCAGCCAGTACAAGGCATTATTGAAGCCACCCACAAAACAAAACAATTGTCTCAGTCATTGACCCTCCAGAATTGGAGTAAATTTGGTGACAAGGCTAAATTCTTATGGAGTGAATTGCAATTGGTCATGGGAGTGAGCACACCAAGGCTGGTGAGAGTCCCAGCATGACAGAGAGCTGACCACAGGGACGGGTGCTGTAGATCCAGGGGGAATGTGCCCTCCTGGGACCCTCACTGCTGCACAGGTACCCCTTTTCTTCAGAATGCTTGGAAGAGCTGTTGGGGCAAACTGAAAACCAGGGCAAGGAGGTGGTGTGAGTTACGAAAGTAATTCTCTGGATCCATTGTTAAATCAGAAATATGGCAGAGTTAAAGAGGCTATACAGAGTGAAAATACAGAGGACTCTGTTGATCAATTGGCACTTTTTTTTATTGTAAGACCCTGTTGCATCCTGTGAGGGCAGAGGGGCAGATGGAAATTCTCCAGTTCCTAAAGCTGCCAAGGAAGCAGCTGAGGGAAGTCTCCTATCAGGTTTATTTTCTTATTTTCAGAAATATTTCACTCTTCTACTGACCTTAGCTTATGCACCTAACTAAGGACTTACCCAGGTTACATTCCTTACGTGCAAACTTCTAAGCACACAGCTTACCCTCATCATTGCTGTCCATTACATTGACACTGACAGTAGGCAGTATGGCTGCTATTGTCACCTATCACAATATTGTGACATATCATCTATCATGATATACCAACCACTTTCTCAGGGAAGCTGAGGCACTCAGAATACCATGCTCTCACTGAGATACACACACACAGCCGCTGGCATCAGAATGGCAGCTGAATGCCACCAATATTGACAACGTTCTGTTGCTGCTGCTGTTAATTAGAAGCCTGAAGCATTTAAAGGCAATCTGAGAGCGAACAGGGTAGGTTTGCACCAAACCACAAGTGTAACTCATCAGTGTAATAAGCCAAGAGACACGCATTTGTGGAGCAAAGTTTTACTGCACATAATCCTCGTCTGGCATCCTGATGTCAGAGGGGAAGGGCACGGCCATTCCCGTCTGTAGCTTGTGCCCAGATGGCGAGGCATGGCAGCTCACCCACAACAGCCACTAAAAGAGGCTCTTTCACCCGCTGTGCCGGGGCATCCGCTCTGGCCATAAGATCAGCCAAGCCCAATTGGAGTCCTCAGCGGATGTGAGCTCTTGCCACCTCAATGAAGCCAAAGGATGAGGCGGTTTTGCATGAGATGAGAATCCACCTCCCTCCCCCTTCCAATTTATTACGATTTTGGATAATAACAAAGGGAAATTCCCAGAGTCAGAAGGGAAATGTTTTCTTCTCAATCTCTTCCACTGCCAGTGGGCACTAGCAGCTCTCTGGCCAGACAAAAAGGCAGTAATTTAAACAAAAATTGCATGTAATAATGATGTGCTTTTTCAGTTTGTAGACTCTGTTCTTCAGTGTTGATAGAAGAACTGTAGATTATACATTGACAGAACCAAGGACCACCTGCACTGATTTTTGCCAGTAATTTCCTGGAGCTCCCTGCAGAGGAGGAGCTCTGGGGAGGTGGCTCAGCTTGCAGGGGGACTGTACACCTTTTCACCAGGTAGTCCAGCTGCACAGAAATGTTGGGTGAGGAGCACCCACAGCCCCTAAAAAGATTGATGCATCTCTATAGACCAAGAGAGAGGAAAAAATTTGACAACTCTCCCCTCCTGAGAGGCTGGAGGTGGAAGGCAGCAGTTGTTGTAGATATCAAGTGAATTATGATTTCAAAGGAAGTTCATGGGAAGGTCACAGAGCAAAATCAGAGGTTATTTCCACCACAGAGAGAGATGAAGAGGAGCCAGCATTTCTTTCCTCAGCTTTTTCCTTCTTCACAAATGCAGGAACTCTTTTGTCTTCCTCTTTTTTTTTT